>CM022393.1:154889517-155132673 GCA_011833715.1 Carcinoscorpius rotundicauda | reverse complement strand
TTGTAAACGGTCTCAAACCCCATTAACATAACAAAGTAATATATGTACCATTTGTTAGTTTTGTGTGTTGATCTCAAGAACACAACTGTAAAGAAAGCACTGATTAAAGATGAGTATTTTTAAAACACGATGTGAGAAACGTTTATAAACCGTAACAACAGCCAGTTTTCTATCCAAACTCAATAAATTTGTAGTGGCCCAGTAAAAATGAATAAACACACAACAGGAAGATAAAATTCTGTATTAAGTATAGATAGAGTTAATAACTAGTTATCACTGAATCACTTCTGCTGGAGACAAAAGAATGTTTTAAAAACTGAACAGTATTAAATATAATTATCCGATACTCATTCTGAAAAGCATGTAAAAACAACAAACCTTATTTGTTAACATACACTGTATTTTCAATTTTTAGCTGATTATACCACAAACATAAATATTCCATGAGGTTGTGTGACTAAGACAGTTTACGCACTGAGTCAGAACCAGTTTAACTTGTCAGCAAATAGAGAAAACTTGTGTGTTTTTGCCAATTGCATTGAAAACATTTGTAAAAGGAACAAAAATTATTAAACACAACTGAACTCAACTTACAGCTAAAAAAAAAATGATCCAAACAACCTGGATTGAATTTGACAGACAAAGCTGCTGAGGTGGCCAGCAAGAAATAGTTATGAAGATCAAATTAGATTGATTAAAAGTTAACATATAATAACAACATGTTGCTATCTTATATTTACTTTGTTTTGGGTACCTTCACAGATTACACAATAAAACATCAAAGCAACTATCACAAAAATAACATTTGGTCTAATGTTACCCTTAAGATTATCTGTTTAATAAAAACACCAAAAATCATAAGCCTAAAAACACCAGTTCATAAGATAATAGTTCTTTTTGAAAACAGTGTTATTTTGACTAAAAAAAACACGTATTAACTCAGAGTGAGAACGTGAAGGTGTATGTATAGTTAAAATGTTACAACTGACTTATTCAACTGGCTCACAGTTAGAAAAAAAACCCAGTAAGGCCATCTTCCCTCATTTAATGTTTGTCTCAGATGAAATTCAACATATGAACACTGAACTCTCAAAGCAAATGTGATAACCTGCTCAGCTTATTATGTGTAGTAAATGAAAGTAATTCTTCAGAATGTAAAAGGAAATCATGAAAGAGAAATGTAAAACCTGACATTTTTCTCTATAGCTTAACATTACAAATCACAACAATGCTACTGTAACATAATATTATAATTACAAACAAATAAAAATATTAGGTGTTAAATCACAACTCATTACACTGAAAGCAGAGCTAACAGTTAGTGACTAATGAAAGGGTTTTTTAGCTAAAATATGTAACTTCACACAGCACAGATAAG
This sequence comes from Carcinoscorpius rotundicauda, assembly GCA_011833715.1. Lineage (NCBI taxonomy): Eukaryota > Metazoa > Arthropoda > Merostomata > Xiphosura > Limulidae > Carcinoscorpius > Carcinoscorpius rotundicauda. Next base: position 155,131,295 of record CM022393.1, on the reverse strand, counting down.
AGATGGAACTTAAGTACCAGTAAGAAGGAAAACAAATTAACTTGTGATAATTATGCTTTACTACTGACTGACTCCAATGTGCACAAACTGCAGTAAATTTTATATTAAAACAAAAATATTAGTTAAATTTCAAACCTAGACCTACGAGATAGACAGTTCATTTAACTGTGTAAGACTAATTTAACTTTAAACCGCACTACAGATAAATATTAATAATAAACAGAACTCCTTCAAACACATAGTAAATACCAGTGACTACCAAGTGTAAACTGTAATAATCACTAGAACAACGGTACTCCGACCATAAAAAGCTCACAAGTGAGTTCACCATGATTTTGAGTATTTAAAAATATTCAGTTAATCCTACTATATTCCTTCAGGGTTGTCAGGACGAATTTACTTAGTTCACCATTATCTATGTATATACACTGGAAAGATTAATTACACCTGATTAACAGAAAATGTGATATGTAATGCTCTAACATGACACTATCAACATACTAAAATAACAATAAACTATAATACTTTTGTACAAAATACAAGTTCACAGAAACAATGTTAATTCCAAATTAATTTCACCAAAAATGAATAAATGTAATGCACGGACAACAGCCTGAAGAGATAAAGGTAAAACCTATGAGTTCCAATAGAGCTTTAAAGTTACAAGAAAAGTGTTTTCAAAATTCTTTACTCTCACATAAAATAAATAAGAACTCAACTTACAACCACCCATCTGTAAGATTAAAACAAAGAAAATACCTAACTCCTGCTTCAAATATTGCTAGTCAAGTCTTTCTGTATTTACTAATGCATTTTTTGTAACACTATAACAAATAACAAAAGTATACCCACACTAGGTCCATAACATAACATAACACGCAATTCAATCTTCAGTACTAAAAACATTTTGAAACACTCAAATTTTATTATTAAATCAACAATTTACTTTTACCATGTACTTTTCTATTAGTTAAAATAAATTCTGGATGTACACGAAACCCATACTTTCACAGGTAAAATTATTATACGAACATATGGTTTCCAGTTACAGAAACAGGTATTGTTATAACTTAATATTTACTTTTAAGTTACAATTTCTTTCCATTCTTTCTCCAGTGTTTAAATAACAGGCACATTATGGATATATCATAACTCACGTGAACAGTGCAGTAGTAACATCCTAATATCAATAACGATATCAAATTTCAATAACGTAGCATCATTTACCCACAAGAAAACCATCAAAAACAACCAAAAACGTATCTTTCACTTAAAGTTTAACTTCATTTGATACATACTATGAAATGTTCATCATTTTACTTCAAATATGTTAATTGTAAAGAATTTGTTACTACAACCTACAAAAAAATCAAATATCACAGCTACATTACTTTCAGTGAAGAACTTACTATGATATTAGATTGTTATATCTTTCACTAAACACAATGTTATATATATATATATCACATCACATAAAAACTGTCAAAGCTAAAGAATAGCAAAGATGTATCAGTAAAGAAACCAAGCCTAATTTTTTTATGCACACAAAATACCAATTAGAGGATATTTAAAATGTTTTATTCTAGGTTATAAATAACTTCACATTAAAATCCTCCTTAGAAATGATTTTCTTTCTATTTTTTGGTTTACAAATGGTAAAAAGTATAAAATGCAACTTAACAAATATATGATTTATTTGAATAGCAATATAACTTTAAATTCTTTCTTTCCATCATTCTTGGGCACCTTACTAATGACTTCACTTACCTTCTTAAAAATAGATTACCTACCCTATGGAGTTAGACATACATTTCCTAAATAAGCATCAAAATTCAATCATAGTGACGAATCACTGTCTTTGTCACTCCTTTCAGAAAGTTTTATCATATTTTTTAACTTTTCAAAGGTTTCTTGGTTTGGCTCTTTGCTCATGGGGAAATAGAAAGGTTCAGATTTAACATTTCGAAAGAAATAAGGACACTGCTGTAGATGGTTTGACATGTGAGAGCCATCTTCAAAACACCACTTGTGAATAGGGGAGAAGGCAGTGCTGAAAAACCATCTCTGAAAAACAAAACAAAAAACAACTACTTTAAAACCAACCATAAAATAAAAATAGGTTAAAATTATTCAACTGAATATAAATAATTCTAAGCTGACATAATGAGCCACATCAACTCGATTATTTTATTAGAGGTCTAATGGATACAGGTATGTTATCACGTTTCAACTTTGACCCAGTATCTGCTTTTGAAAGTATTATACATGATACATACAACCTAAAAGTGTTCAACCTTTTGAGCTACAGCTGAAAATGACTAATACTAACAAAACAAATCTTAAAAAAGTCATACTAATGACAAAACTGTTTTACAAAAATTAATAGACCATAATTTTTAATGTAAAAATAAAATAACTCTATACCTCCATACAGTAATTTGACTGGAATTTTATTGCAAAGTGTGATATTTCTCCATGATTGTGACCTAAAATTGGTTTTAAAAAATACATAAAACCCAGAAAATCTCAAATGGAGGCTGAACAAACCACATAACACAGGAAGGAGCAAACTGGACATGGAAGCCCATATGGGTTAGAATGGAGGGTCAAGAAGAGTGTGTGAAAGTCACAACACAGTTGTTAGCAGTTTAAGTTTCAGGTAAGAATGACTGAGATTGGGACAGAAGATGACATAGGAGGATTAGTAATGATGTGGGTAATATAAATAATATAACATTCTGGACACTGACAACCACAAGCAAGAAGGAATTAGAAGGTAAGAGATGGAAAGTGGAGGAAACATTAAAATAAAGGCTGAAATGTAGGATGAAAAAGGGCATACAGCATCACACTGAGATCCAAACAGGCAAAGAAAGGGAATAAAAAGGAGAGAAGAACCCAAGAGAAATGGAAGGAGATGCACAAGGCCACCCAAGAGCTGGACATTGGGAAATTGGACAAGCCTTTGATAAAGTACTTGGTGGAGAATAGGGAAAGGACAGAAACCATAGTGAAGAGACCAAAACTGAAGGTGTACTAATAGCAGCAGGAAACTGAAGAAGGTTACATGGCTTTGGAAGGAAGAATGCAAAATGTGAAGTCAGACTCTAGGCTGAGACAATGGACAGGACAAAACCATGCATAAAGAAAGAAATTAGCAAAATCTGTGGAACCACAATGTGATAAGAATACTTCTGAAAGATAACTGAACCACCATCAGATCAAAGTGATGAGAATTGGTTCAGAAAAGACCCAGGTCCTAAAAAAGCACAAAGATAAGAAATTTGTATCTCCTGGCTTAGAGAGATCTGTTGGATATCAAGGAGGTGGGAAAATATCAAAGAATCACTGAAGGCTTAAGAAAGGTGATCTGAAGAAAGACTTCTCAATTGATCAGAGACTAGAAAACTCTCAGGAGTTGAGGTAAAAACGACAGAAACCAACGGAAATGAACATAAATTGGTATAAGGCAGGATTAGTAGCCATTCTACCTCAGTCTGGATTCTGTTTAATCTCCAAGCCAGGGATCCAAGGAAAAGTTCTACTAACCAAAGGTTGTTCAAAAGGAACACAATTAGTCTCATGCACAAAAATGAGAGTTTCCAAGGAAGTCTACCTCTTGTAACAGACAAAACATGTGAAAGGTGAGGGATGTGTAAACTTGTTCCAAACCCAACAACAAAGACAAGAAGGTTGTCCCTGACTGAGGTTGGAACCCCTCTCATATGAATGAGGATTAAGAAAGAACTTCCCCCCTTGTTATAAGAAAACCAACTCATCCTGCATCTTGTAGAAGGAGAAGAGAGTGAACTCTGGACTGAAAGCAAGAAGAAGCAAGCAGGAATAAGACAAACCAAAAAAGGAAGAAAGTACAATTCATAAAGTGTTCTTCGTTAGACATAAGACTGTGTTCTGTGAACTTTATAGTTGAGATTCCAGCCTCTTAAGGGCATTAATATATCTGTTAATAAAACAAATTGTGTGTTGAAATATGTTTGTTCATTGAATTTCATGCAAAACTATTTGATGGCTGTCTGCACTAGCCATCCCTAACTTTGAAGTGATGATGAATTCTTAGTCTTCTCTAAAGAATAGTGGGATTTCACTGTCACTCTTATGACATGTTCATGGCTCCATAGTACAAAGCACAACCATTGTTTTGTTTTTTCATAAAAAAAGGGTGTGTACCATGAAACGTAATATCCAGAATCCAGCAGGCTATATACTCAATGGTACTCTGCTTGTTGAAATAAATATTCAACTGTACAATTTAATTTTAAAAGTAATAACAGAATATTCACTGAACTAAGTAATTATACAGTTTTCAGCAAATAATACCAGTCAACAAATATCAAGTGCTGAATTAACCCTTTCACAATGAGTCACAGGTCAAAGGTCATGTCATGTTTGTTGGCTTGCATTCAAAATTTTATTGAACTACTATTTTATGAATTTATGTTAATAAGTTTTGTATCAAACTGTAGATCATAATTCAAACTAATATTATATTGAGTTAATTTCTTAATTTAAAAGTAAATATTGAAAGAACAGACTAAAATACAGATTTTTAGTGTGTTATTTGGTATGTTGTACACAGTACTGGTTAGAATTAAATATGTGATATCAAAATACTATGTTTGTAGTTTTGTACAAATTAGGACCTAATAATACCGATATTAACAAGCTAGAATATAAAATAAAAACATATCTTTTTATTTTACTGAGATATGGCTGATGTACTGAATCAAACACAGAAGATTCATTCAACTCTTCTATTTCTGAAAAGGTCCCTCATGTAAAATTATTTTAATACATGTTAGTAACCAATATACAGCTTAGAATGTCCTCCTAGTGGTTTTTCTCAGCCATTGTACATATTTCATTCATACCAATATTTCAATGAGGTAGAGTGTGTCTTTAGTCTGCTTGAGGTTTCATATATTATTAGATATAAATACAGCTTGATTACTAAGCTTAATAAATTAGTGGAGTTCTATGGTATCAGTATAGTTATTTATGAATTTCTGGTTATTAAATTGTATATATAAAACCCAAAACAAATTTTGTTTGGTATTCTCCACATTCAAAGTTTTAAAAGGCTTAGCAACCTATGTTGAGCAAAAACTGAGTATGAAGGCCATAGCTCGAAGAGATAATTGTTTGCATTACTTATTTATTTATGTTTGGTATTTTAAGAAAAACAAATTTATTAACTTATTCTTAAATAGGAATAATCTTTATACATATATGTATAATGTATAATAACTGAAACGTGACTATATATTACAAAATACTAGTCCACTAAAACACAGCCAAATGAGGGTCACTTTTAAAAAACTAGAGGTCAGTTTTATATATTGGATACAGCATTATGAGCACATATGCACCTCATCAATGCCAATTATGTAAAAACTAGTAAATACATATAAAGCTATGAGAATTAAACTATATATAATATACAGTCATTCTAGCATAAAGAAGCAAAATTTATATTTATTTCCTAATTTTTTATGATGGTTATGAGGTCAGTCAAGTGTTAGACCCCACATAGTTAGGGTACAGAAAAAAAAAAATAAAGTCTCACTTAAAACAAATGTTTGAAATGTATTAAATACATTTTAGACATTACCCAAATAATATTTGAGATTTTTGGGGCAAAGAAGAGTTTATTTAACCTTAACATGAAATCACTTTACACTCAGACTAGTAGCAAAACAACTATACATTCACAAACAAATCTTCAGTAAATATATTTCATTAAAGAATCCAAAATTTTGTGTACAAAAACATTGTAATCTTTAATAAAAGTCTATCAAATTTTGTGAAGAAACACACACTGTATCAAAAGTTACAGTGTAAATAGTTAGCGTTTGCAAATGTATATACAAACTGGTGTATATTAAACTGGGCCTGTTGTGAAAGGGTTAACCCTACTCTCAACTACACAGTGATCCATACAATCAATTGCTATAGATAATTTTTCTTTGTTACAAACAAGTTAATCATTCTTAGGACACAGAAGAAGTCTAACATTTAACTGTGATATGTGGTACTACATCACAGTAATATACATTTAAATTAAAACAATTTTTACATGTTTGGTACAGGTTTCCAGTAAGAACAATGTCCAGAAATGCTAATTGTACTTTTTTTTTCCAAATGGTCCACTTAATATAATGTTATTTATCTTACTATTAATAGATCCTGTAAAAGAAAATTGAAGAGGATTCCAATCACACCTGTATTACAACTGTTTACATGTCAGTAAAATTTAGATATCATCGTACCTTGTAAGCCTGACACCAAGAATATTTCCCTCCTGTACTCTTTCTCCTCTCCCACTGAAAAATAACCAATCCTTTCTCATCCAGTAAAGAGCTAGCTATGTCTCTGAAGAGCTTGGATGTAAGTGCCAAGTTACACAGACTAAAGCTATCGAGGAACCTTGCAATATGCTGAAGGACCTGAAAACAGCCATCAAAAGTTCTTGCAAAATGTTTTATTCAACTAACAGTATTCATCTTTAAATAACATAATTCTAACGATTTGATCATTGGGTAAACTAACACAGAAACGTGTTCAGCTAAAACTGAGCAACCAAGAATAATACATATCAGTGATTTTAGGGTAAAAATGTTATTTTTTAATCAACAACCAATTCTTATCCTCACTAACAAATTCAGAAGTTGACCTAAAATCAGTTAACTAGTGCTCTGTACTTGCTTATCCTTAAATTCCATTAGGAATTTGTAAGAATATGAATAAAGCTTATGACAAATTATTACTCACTGTTTCTATCTGAGTGACACAATTAGTAAAAACAAATATAAAATGCTGTAACAAAATACCACATAAGGTTTGGTAGCTTAAAATCCAACCTATATTATTAGATGGTTAATAAATGTTCCCTTATATCAAAAAAATTTTTGACTAAACCTTCCTCACAAATTCTATTTCCAACTTATTAGCATGTTTGTTGAATAATACTGAAAAACTGTGGCAAAAGCAACTAATTTTGAATTTATTCCTCTGTATAGCATTCACTGCAACTGTGTGATGTCACCATAAAAGTGTTAACTTGTATCATTTTCATTCTGTGATATTTTTCATTGATTGTCATGTTTGCTGATAGTTTTGGTTGTGCTGTAGCAAAAGGAATGTTGTTTACTATTGGGAAAAATTCACCATTTGAAGAAAAATTTTCCTCTTCAAAAAGAAATTGTACATGAAGCCAAGTTTTTGGCCTGAAGAGATTACAATTTCCTCTCTCTTGAGGTAAATTATCTTCTCTTCCTAAGGAAACATTAGAATGGACAAACTTTATGGTCTTTCAGGTCAAACATTTCCTCTTGGCATTGGAAAAAAGATTTAAAATACCTCTTCTATATGAGGAAATTTTCACATGAGATGGAAAACATTTTAGGTCATTCAAATCAAATATTCCTTCATTGAAGATTTTAGCCCAAGGGAATATTTTTCTTTCTTTTAGTCAATCAGCTTAAAAATGTTAGCAGTAAATAAGCTATGAATGTTACTAAAAAGTTAAACTGATCAGAATTTACTGAACACCAACAAACAACAGCTGATAACACAATTTGATTTTACTGTTTCATTCAATTATTTTGTGTTTACTTTCTACAATCAGAATGGGAAACCCAAAGATAAAATTACTAAGTGATCACATTTTGAATTAATTTGTGGTTTTACTAATGCTGTGGAAGCTACAGGTTATGTATTAAACTAAACTTTTATCCAACCTTTATCTATTTCTGGATCTAAAAACATAATATATAAATACAGTTAACACATTGTTTTTCTCACTAAATATTAATAATATATCTCAGTTTACATGCAAGTTTTTATGGTACTCACAATTTTATTATCTACGAGTTTGGAACTGATAAAAGTTTATTCAACTGGGTTACACTGATGCACTTTAAATACGACGAACGAAAATTTACAACTCATAAGTAAACACAGCCACACGCTGACAAGTTAACCTTCAAGAAAGGTGTAGCTAAGGTTACTGTACACTGAACATCTTAACACCAAGTAAACACAGCCACACGCTGACAAGTTAACCTTCAAGAAAGGTGTAGCTAAGGTTACTGTACACTGAACATCTTAACACCAAGTAAACACAGCCACACGTTGACAAGTTAACCTTCAAGAAAGGTGTAGCTAAGGTTACTGTACACTGAACATCTTAACACCAAGTAAACACAGCCACACGCTGACAAGTTAACCTTCAAGAAAGGTGTAGCTAAGGTTACTGTACACTGAACATCTTAACACCAAGTAAACACAGCCACACGCTGACAAGTTAACCTTCAAGAAAGGTGTAGCTAAGGTTACTGTACAATGAACATCTTAACACCAAGTAAACACAGCCACACGCTGACAAGTTAACCTTCAAGAAAGGTGTAGCTAAGGTTACTGTACACTGAACATCTTAACACCAAGTAAACACAGCCACACGCTGACAAGTTAACCTTCAAGAAAGGTGTAGCTAAGGTTACTGTACACTGAACATCTTAACACCAAGTAAACACAGCCACACGCTGACAAGTTAACCTTCAAGAAAGGTGTAGCTAAGGTTACTGTACATTGAACATCTTAACACCAAGTAAACACAGCCACACGCTGACAAGTTAACCTTCAAGAAAGGTGTAGCTAAGGTTACTGTATACTGAACATCTTAACACCAAGTAAACACAGCCACACGCTGACAAGTTAACCTTCAAGAAAGGTGTAGCTAAGGTTACTGTACACTGAACATCTTAACACCAAGTAAACACAGCCACACGCTGACAAGTTAACCTTCAAGAAAGGTGTAGCTAAGGTTACTGTACACTGAACATCTTAACACCAAGTAAACACAGCCACACGTTGACAAGTTAACCTTCAAGAAAGGTGTAGCTAAGGTTACTGTACACTGAACATCTTAACACCAAGTAAACACAGCCACACGCTGACAAGTTAACCTTCAAGAAAGGTGTAGCTAAGGTTACTGTACACTGAACATCTTAACACCAAGTAAACACAGCCACACGTTGACAAGTTAACCTTCAAGAAAGGTGTAGCTAAGGTTACTGTACACTGAACATCTTAACACCAAGTAAACACAGCCACACGCTGACAAGTTAACCTTCAAGAAAGGTGTAGCTAAGGTTACTGTACACTGAACATCTTAACACCAAGTAAACACAGCCACACGCTGACAAGTTAACCTTCAAGAAAGGTGTAGCTAAGGTTACTGTACAATGAACATCTTAACACCAAGTAAACACAGCCACACGCTGACAAGTTAACCTTCAAGAAAGGTGTAGCTAAGGTTACTGTACACTGAACATCTTAACACCAAGTAAACACAGCCACACGCTGACAAGTTAACCTTCAAGAAAGGTGTAGCTAAGGTTACTGTACAATGAACATCTTAACACCAAGTAAACACAGCCACACGCTGACAAGTTAACCTTCAAGAAAGGTGTAGCTAAGGTTACTGTACATTGAACATCTTAACATCAAGTAAACACAGCCACACGCTGACAAGTTAACCTTCAAGAAAGGTGTTGCTAAGGTTACTGTACATTGAACATCTTAACACCAAGTAAACACAGCCACACGCTGACAAGTTAACCTTCAAGAAAGGTGTAGCTAAGGTTACTGTACACTGAACATCTTAACACCAAGTAAACACAGCCACACGCTGACAAGTTAACCTTCAAGAAAGGTGTAGCTAAGGTTACTGTACACTGAACATCTTAACACCTCATGAAAAACTTCTCACTAATATTCGATTATAGTTAGTTTCAAGAATAGTTTAACGTTCAATAAAAGATAGTTTCATTTAACTCTCACAACACAGGGTGAGTCTAAACGACTGACCACATAATCTTTTTGCATTTGTTTAAAATACATTTAGATTAAATACTTGTAACTTTCAATATGATATGTATATCTTCACAAAATTTTGCAGTATAAGTCTTCAACACACAAAAAAATATATTTTTATGTGAAGTATTTGTAACAAAATAATAATTTGTCCATGAATATTCTGAATATTTGTTTTTAATAATACATGCACAAAGTAATTTTCATGTTAAAATTAAAAATAATTTTCCTCATATCAAAAATCTCAAGCTTTCTTTGTCTTATCACTAACACTTCCTAAAAATACATTTTAAACTTTTTTTCAGTGAAACGTGAAGGACGTTATTTTATCTACTGTAACTCAAAATGGTAAATCTGACTGACCTCGTAATCACCAAAAAAAATAGAAATAAATTTAAATTACCTTTCCTTCCTTTCATATTGTAATTAAAACCACATTCTTTTATCATAATTACCTCTACGATTGTAACAGTACACATTTATTTATTATTACATTTTGTGTTATTGCTACAAGCAGCTCACATGCACACCTCCTTAAATATTTTTATCATTATTATCATTCATTATTTAATATAATTTTAACTAATCCAAAAATAACCTTGTATTTACATTTAGTGGCTTTTATAATTATACATAAAAATAAACATGGAAAACAAGAGACACTTAAAAAATCTTATCTTATCTTGCTTTTGATTGTCAAAGAGAAATAACCGTAATTTTTATACTGCTCATAGAACTACATTTAATAATTTTTGTTAAATTAAATAATGCTTTAAACAAAATAAACTAATGATATGCAAAACACAGACAAATTCTCTTGCCCATGAAAAATTTTGTGGCTTACTGACAGCATTTGTTACAAATTCATCTAAGACAGCCATCGTTCGTGACAATGTTACAACACGTCACTTGACAGATGAAAACCTCGAGTTTCTATTAGTTATATGTAATATATATATTTAAACATAAACTATTAACGAATTATGAAGGAGAGGACATGACAAGTACAGTCTGAGTTTCCATTCACCAGCTCTGTAACCAAACAAAATTGAAGATTATAATAAATGTGGTTTATCTGACCAATGATGACATTATAGAGATTAACAGATGTTAGTTTCATACTTTACTGAGGGGTGGTGTATAAATTAGGGATGATGACATGCTAAGAGAAGTTAATGATTTTTAAACACTGCCTTGTGAAATTAAAACTTGTACATTATTAAAATATGGATTATTCACTAATACTTCATGTTACTCTAATTAGTAACACATAAAGTTGTTTAATAAATGTTTGAATGTAATACACTAAAACTTTATGCCATACCAAGAAAGAAATACCCAGGTGAATAGGGTTAATAAATTCATAATACAAGTCACTACTGGATTCTTTTTACCAACATAAAAATTTATTCTCAAGGTATCAATATTAAATTATCCATATACATAACATTTAACACTTGTTGTCCTATAAAAAAACTAAATACCAGAGTACTTAACACTTGTTTTCCTTTAGACAAACTAAATACTTGAGTAGTGGACACCTCGTATTCGATTTTTTTTTTTAATATATTGTCTAAAGATATAACTTTGTGTAAATAAGCCTTTCTTCATTAACCTTACATATGCAGGTGTGAGTCAAAGTGCATAAGACATGACCTTTTATAGAGTACCATTGACATTACATTATGTATTTCATGTCAGAGTTATCAGTTATTCATATTATTCAACAACATGATTTAACAACACTTCATGCTGGTAAAGATTAAATACCACATATAATACTCAAGGACATCAAACAAAGACTGAAAATATGAATTTCAGAATTTCTAGAGATAATGCATATACAATATATAAATTATAAGATGGGTAAAAATGTTTTTATTCTGCAAACAAACATAAAATTGTTCGAGCCCGCATCAGACTGTTGATGCTATTTGTCCTGAGTACATAGTAATTTGTAACTTGTACTGTTATTTGTCTTGAGTACACAGTAATTTGTAACTTGTACTGTTATTTGTCTTGAGTACACAGTAATTTGTAACTTGTACTGCTATTTGTCTTGAGTACATAGTAATTTGTAACTTGTACTGTTATTTGTCCTGAGTACATAGTAATTTGTAACTTGTACTGTTATTTGTCCTGAGTACATAGTAATTTGTAACTTGTACTGCTATTTGTCCTGAGTACACAGTAATTTGTAACTTGTACTGTTATTTGTCTTGAGTACGTAGTAATTTGTAACTTGTACAGTTATTTGTCTTGAGTACGTAGTAATTTGTAACTTGTACTGTTATTTGTCTTGAGTACATAGTAATTTGTAACTTGTACTGTTATTTGTCTTGAGTACATAGTAATTTGTAACTTGTACTGTTATTTGTCTTGAGTACATAGTAATTTGTAACTTGTACTGTTATTTGTCCTGAGTACGTAGTAATTTGTAACTTGTACTGGTATTTGTCTTGAGTACATAGTAATTTGTAACTTGTACTGCTATTTGTCTTGAGTACATAGTAATTTGTAACTTGTACTGTTATTTGTCCTGAGTACGTAGTAATTTGTAACTTGTACTGTTATTTGTCTTGAGTAAATAGTAATTTGTAACTTGTACTGTTATTTGTCCTGAGTACGTAGTAATTTGTAACTTGTACTGTTATTTGTCTTGAGTACATAGTAATTTGTAACTTGTACTGCTATTTGTCTTGAGTACATAGTAATTTGTAACTTGTACTGCTATTTGTCCTGAGTACATAGTAATTTGTAACTTGTACTGTTATTTGTCTTGAGTACATAGTAATTTGTAACTTGTACTGTTATTTGTCTTGAGTACATAGTAATTTGTAACTTGTACTGTTATTTGTCCTGAGTACGTAGTAATTTGTAACTTGTACTGTTATTTGTCTTGAGTACATAGTAATTTGTAACTTGTACTGTTATTTGTCTTGAGTACGTAGTAATTTGTAACTTGTACTGTTATTTGTCCTGAGTACGTAGTAATTTGTAACTTGTACTGTTATTTGTCTTGAGTACGTAGTAATTTGTAACTTGTACTGTTATTTGTCCTGAGTACATAGTAATTTGTAACTTGTACTGTTATTTGTCTTGAGTACGTAGTAATTTGTAACTGGTACTGTTATTTGTCTTGAGTACGTAGTAATTTGTAACTTGTACTGTTATTTGTCTTGAGTACGTAGTAATTTGTAACTTGTACTGTTATTTGTCCTGAGTACGTAGTAATTTGTAACTTGTACTGTTATTTGTCCTGAGTACGTAGTAATTTGTAACTTGTACTGTTATTTGTCTTGAGTACGTAGTAATTTGTAACTTGTACTGTTATTTGTCTTGAGTACGTAGTAATTTGTAACTTGTACTGTTATTTGTCTTGAGTACGTAGTAATTTGTAACTTGTACTGTTATTTGTCTTGAGTACGTAGTAATTTGTAACTTGTACTGTTATTTGTCTTGAGTACATAGTAATTTGTAACTTGTACTGCTATTTGTCTTGAGTACATAGTAATTTGTAACTTGTACTGCTATTTGTCTTGAGTACATACTAATTTGTAACTTGTACTGCTATTTGTCCTGAGTACGTAGTAATTTGTAACTTGTACTGTTATTTGTCTTGAGTACGTAGTAATTTGTAACTTGTACTGTTATTTGTCCTGAGTACATAGTAATTTGTAACTTGTACTGTTATTTGTCCTGAGTACATAGTAATTTGTAACTTGTACTGTTATTTGTCTTGAGTACGTAGTAATTTGTAACTTGTACTGTTATTTGTCTTGAGTACGTAGTAATTTGTAACTTGTACTGTTATTTGTCTTGAGTAAATAGTAATTTGTAACTTGTACTGCTATTTGTCCTGAGTACATAGTAATTTGTAACTTGTACTGCTATTTGTCCTGAGTACATAGTAATTTGTAACTTGTACTGCTATTTGTCCTGAGTACGTAGTAATTTGTAACTTGTACTGTTATTTGTCCTGAGTACGTAGTAATTTGTAACTTGTACTGTTATTTGTCTTGAGTACGTAGTAATTTGTAACTTGTACTGTTATTTGTCTTGAGTACGTAGTAATTTGTAACTTGTACTGTTATTTGTCTTGAGTACGTAGTAATTTGTAACTTGTACTGTTATTTGTCCTGAGTACGTAGTAATTTGTAACTTGTACTGTTATTTGTCCTGAGTACGTAGTAATTTGTAACTTGTACTGTTATTTGTCTTGAGTACGTAGTAATTTGTAACTTGTACTGTTATTTGTCCTGAGTACATAGTAATTTGTAACTTGTACTGTTATTTGTCCTGAGTACATAGTAATTTGTAACTTGTACTGTTATTTGTCCTTAGTACACAGTAATTTGTAACTTGTACTGTTATTTGTCTTGAGTACACAGTAATTTGTAACTTGTACTGTTATTTGTCTTGAGTACACAGTAATTTGTAACTTGTACTGTTATTTGTCCTGAGTACACAGTAATTTGTAACTTGTACTGTTATTTGTCCTGAGTACATAGTAATTTGTAACTTGTACTGCTATTTGTCTTGAGTGCATAGTAATTTGTAACTTGTACTGCTATTTGTCTTGAGTACACAGTAATTTGTAACTTGTACTGTTATTTGTCCTGAGTACGTAGTAATTTGTAACTTGTACTGTTATTTGTCTTGAGTACATAGTAATTTGTAACTTGTACTGCTATTTGTCTTGAGTACATAGTAATTTGTAACTTGTACTGCTATTTGTTTTGAGTACATAGTAATTTGTAACTTGTACTGCTATTTGTCTTGAGTGCATAGTAATTTGTAACTTGTACTGCTATTTGTCTTGAGTGCATAGTAATTTGTAACTTGTACTGTTATTTGTCCTGAGTACACACTACTTTGTAACTTTCTGTACAAAATGGTGTGGATTTTACTAATAGCTTATCACATTTCATACAAAAACACAAGTAAATTTGGAAGTATAACCAATCCAATACTGGGTTGGTCCATCTGCATTCAATTAAAATATAAAATAACAAGCAACTAGTATCAGTTAGTTTTCATTCTTTTGAAAACTGAATCACATGCAAATAACTAAAATATCCAATAAACTATGAAATTTACTTCAAAAGGTAACTGGGTGATGTGGAGTAGTCCATTCTGGCTTCCAACACATGTTCTATTTTGTGGACTAGAATCAACAGCTTCTGGAATCACTTCCATGCTAGTTCTTCTCTGTAAGGAAACCTTTTCTGTTCTTCCTGGCGATCTGCAACAAGTGCAAAAAATTTTTATGTTTTAAATGTTGTTAGCACAAAGTGGTTAAGTACTTGAGCCATTTAGAATCAAATAATAGTAGAACAGCAGTATGTCTGCAGACTTGCAGAGCTAGAAACTAGGCTTAGAAACCCATGGTGGGCAGAGCACAGATAGATCATTGTAAAGCTAGAGCTTAATTTTAAGCCAACAAACAAAAATTTGCTAGATAGTATCACAGCATTAAAAATAAATAAACATCTAATCTGACCTTCTTGAGTGTTTCCAATCTATTTGATTGGTAACATCATGTACATCATTCCATCTTACCTTCTTGAGTGTTTCTGATCTATTTGATTGGTAACATCACGTACATCATTCCATCTTACCTTCTTGAGTGTTTCCAATCTATTTGATTGGTAACATCACGTACATCATTCCATCTTACCTTCTTGAGTGTTTCCAATCTATTTGATTAGTAACATCACGTACATCATTCCATCTTACCTTCTTGAGTGTTTCCCATCTATTTGATTAGTAACATCACGTACATCATTCCATCTTACCTTCTTGAGTGTTTCCAATCTATTTGATTGGTAACATCACGTACATCATTCCATCTTACCTTCTTGAGTGTTTCCAATCTATTTGATTGGTAACATCACGTACATCATTCCATCTTACCTTCTTGAGTGTTTCCGATCTATTTGATTGGTAACATCACGTACATCATTCCATCTTACCTTCTTGAGTGTTTCCAATCTATTTGATTGGTAACATCACGTACATCATTCCATCTTACCTTCTTGAGTGTTTCCGATCTATTTGATTGGTAACATCACGTACATCATTCCATCTTACCTTCTTGAGTGTTTCCGATCTATTTGATTGGTAACATCACGTACATCATTCCATCTTACCTTCTTGAGTGTTTCCGATCTATTTGATTGGTAACATCACGTACATCATTCCATCTTACCTTCTTGAGTGTTTCCGATCTATTTGATTGGTAACATCACGTACATCATTCCATCTTACCTTCTTGAGTGTTTCCGATCTATTTGATTGGTAACATCACGTACATCATTCCGTCTTACCTTCTTGAGTGTTTCCAATCTATTTGATTTGTAACATCACGTACATCATTCCATCTTACCTTCTTGAGTGTTTCCGATCTATTTGATTTGTAACATCACGCACATCATTCCATCTTACCTTCTTGAGTGTTTCCAATCTATTTGATTGGTAACATCACGCACATCATTCCATCTTACCTTCTTGAGTGTTTCCAATCTATTTGACTGGTAACATCACGTACATCATTCCATCTTACCTTCTTGAGTGTTTCCAATCTATTTGACTGGTAACATCACGTACATCATTCCATCTTACCTTCTTGAGTGTTTCCAATCTATTTGACTGGTAACATCACGTACATCATTCCATCTTACCTTCTTGAGTGTTTCCAATCTATTTGACTGGTAACATCACGTACATCATTCCATCTTACCTTCTTGAGTGTTTCCGATCTATTTGATTGGTAACATCACGTACATCATTCCATCTTACCTTCTTGAGTGTTTCCGATCTATTTGATTGGTAACATCACGTACATCATTCCATCTTACCTTCTTGAGTGTTTCCGATCTATTTGATTGGTAACATCACGTACATCATTCCATCTTACCTTCTTGAGTGTTTCCGATCTATTTGATTGGTAACATCACGTACATCATTCCATCTTACCTTCTTGAGTGTTTCCGATCTATTTGATTGGTAACATCACGTACATCATTCCATCTTACCTTCTTGAGTGTTTCCGATCTATTTGATTAGTAACATCACGTACATCATTCCATCTTACCTTCTTGAGTGTTTCCGATCTATTTGATTAGTAACATCACGTACATCATTCCATCTTACCTTCTTGAGTGTTTCCGATCTATTTGATTGGTAACATCACGTACATCATTCCATCTTACCTTCTTGAGTGTTTCCGATCTATTTGATTGGTAACATCACGTACATCATTCCATCTTACCTTCTTGAGTGTTTCCGATCTATTTGATTGGTAACATCACGTACATCATTCCATCTTACCTTCTTGAGTGTTTCCGATCTATTTGATTGGTAACATCACGTACATCATTCCATCTTACCTTCTTGAGTGTTTCCGATCTATTTGATTGGTAACATCACGTACATCATTCCATCTTACCTTCTTGAGTGTTTCCGATCTATTTGATTGGTAACATCATGTACATCATTCCATCTTATCTTCTTGAGTGTTTCCAATCTATTTGATTCGTAACATCATGTACATCATTCCATCTTACCTTCTTGAGTGTTTCCAATCTATTTTATTGGTAACATCACGTACATCATTCCATCTTACCTTCTTGAGTGTTTCCAATCTATTTGATTGGTAATATCATGTACATCATTCCATCTTACCTTCTTGAGTGTTTCCGATCTATTTGATTGGTAACATCACGTACATCATTCCATCTTACCTTCTTGAGTGTTTCCGATCTATTTGATTGGTAACATCATGTACATCATTCCATCTTACCTTCTTGAGTGTTTCCAATCTATTTGATTAGTAACATCATGTACATCATTCCACAAAGGTGGTTGAACCCCAAAACTTTCCAAAATGTCACTATGAAGAACAATAGATCCTTTAGGAGAAGGGTAGAATCTTCTACAAGAAAACATACAACCATACTGAGCTAAAGGGCATCTCTGTTCTAACCATCCATTCAGACCACCATGAATGTCACCATGTACATTTCGGTAGTGCCAAGCATATTCATCACGCCGAAATTCCTAAAAAAAGAAAATACTGAGACAATGTGCCATTTATAAGGTACCTAACTATAAAATATTTTGTATTTAATGAAAGTTGGAAGAATGGCACAGTTAAGTTACAAAAATGAAAAACATGAAATACAGAGCTTTTAAAAATAATTTATTAATTTTTTAAAATCAACATAGCAGTTACAGTAGTAAATTTACTGTACTATACAGTAGTACGGGTCATAATACAGCATATAGAGAGGTTTTTTATGAAGGGATAATTTAAAGATTTGTATAAAAAAAGGAATTACTGAATGAAATTGAATATATCAAACTTACAGCATTAACATTAATAATTCACACTTTCAGTTTACAAGTGTTAATATTTTGTAATAAACATTTCTCTTATAAAATGCAAGTAACATATTTCAATTTTTATTTATCTTGTTTCTTTTATTCAGTATAATTATTACATTTAGTCTTGACACTGATGTTAGGATGTTTTATAAACTTACATACTTAAGTTATTGTTTATAACAAGGTTTCTCATCATTTTACAAACATAGCTTAGTGACTAGATTGATTGATTGATTGATTGATTGATTTAGTGTTTTATGGCACAAAGCAACAAGGCTATCTGTGCCAAACAACCAGTAAAAATGTAGTAAAAGACATAAATGGAAATGATGGTAAAACAAAAAAGTATAAAACCAATGTTGACACCTAGTCTACAAGGTTAAGATAGAAGGCAGAGTGTAAAAAGTTGTAAGGTATTTACTCTAGCAAAAAGGTATAATCATAACCCGGCAGGAAGACTAACAGGCAGGTTCAAGACCCACCGTCAGTCACCTGAAGATGGTCTTTCCAGTCCTGGTTCTGGGTTATGTATCATAGCAACCAGTATCAAAATGTAAAAGAATAGAAGCATTAAAAGACACACAGTAAAATCGCAACAATGAGTAGCCAAATGTTCAGTAAAAAGATAAAAGTCAAGTAAATGGAGTAAAATGTGTAAAGGTAATTGAAGATAAAAGCAAAATGGCAATTAAAACAGGAAATGGTGCAAAAACCAATGTCGACATCCAGTCAACAAAGTTGTAAAGGACAACCTGTAGCAGAATGGGAACGATCATAACCCGCCAGGAAGACTAACAGGTAGTATATAAACCACCGTCAGTCTCGTCTCTAGTCATCTGGCAGGTGTTCACAAATTGTGACAAGGGTAGGTGTCATTATATTCTAATCTCTAGTCATCTGACAGGTGTTCAAAAATTGTGACAAGAGTAGGTGTCATCTGACAGGTGTTCACAGATTGCAACAAGTATAGGTGTCATTATATTTTCATCTCTAGTCATCTGACAGGTGTTCACAGATTGTAACAAGGATAGGTGTCTTTATATTCTAATCTCTAGTCATCTGACAGGTGTTCAAAAATTGTGACAAGAGTAGGTGTCATCTGACAGGTGTTCACAGATTGCAACAAGTATAGGTGTCATTATATTTTCATCTCTAGTCATCTGACAGGTGTTCACAGATTGTAACAAGGATAGGTGTCTTTATATTCTAATCTCTAGTCATCTGACAGGTGTTCAAAAATTGTGACAAGAGTAGGTGTCATCTGACAGGTGTTCACAGATTGCAACAAGTATAGGTGTCATTATATTTTCATCTCTAGTCATCTGACAGGTGTTCACAGATTGTAACAAGGATAGGTGTCTTTATATTTTCATCTCTAGTCATCTGACAGGTGTTCACAGATTGTAACAAGGATAGGTGTCTTTATATTTTCATCTCTACCATTAAAAATATTTTTATTATGGTACTTTTCAACTTAGTTTTAACAGCACAAATTACATACACAGAAAGAACAACTACAGAACAATAAATTTATCTGACCATACTAAATAACACACTTCATGTCTAATCAAAATGATAACCTACTCTGACATCTGTTCTGCCATGTTAAAAATATTTATTGGTATCCCTGAAGAGTAAATTTTACATTAATTTTTAAACAAACAACAACACTTAAACTGTTTACTATGAGTGAGTAGTCTTAATTAACAATTAAAAAATACTGAGTTAGTGGTCATTTTTAACAATTAAAACATACTGAGTTGGTGGTCATTTTTAACAATTAAAACATACTGAGTTAGTGGTCATTTTTAACAATTAAAACATGCTAGGTGAATAGTCAATTTTGAACAATTAAAACATGCTGGGTAAATTGTCATTTTTAACAATTAAAACATACTGGGTAAATTGTCATTTTTAACAATTAAAACATGCTGGGTGAATTGTCATTTTTAACCATTAAAACATGCTGGGTGAATTGTCATTTTTAACCATTAAAACATGCTAGGTGAATAGTCATTTTGAACAATTAAAACATGCTGGGTAAATTGTCATTTTTAACAATTAAAACATGCTAGGTGAATAGTCATTTTTAACCATTAAAACATGCTGGGTGAATTGTCATTTTTAACCATTAAAACATGCTGGGTGAATTGTCATTTTTAACCATTAAAACATGCTGGGTGAATTGTCATTTTTAACCATTAAAACATGCTAGGTGAATAGTCAATTTTGAACAATTAAAACATGCTGGGTAAATTGTCATTTTTAACAATTAAAACATGCTAGGTGAATAGTCAATTTTGAACAATTAAAACATGCTGGATAAATTGTCATTTTTAACCATTAAAACATGCTAGGTGAATAGTCATTTTTAACCATTAAAACATGCTGGGTGAATAGTCATTTTTAACAATTAAAACATGCTGGGTGAATTGTCATTTTGAACAATTAAAACATGCTGGGTGAATTGTCATTTTGAACAATTAAAACTTGCTGGGTGAATAGTCATTTTTAACAATTAAAACATGCTGGGTGAATTGTCATTTTTTACAATTAAAACATGCTAGGTGAATAGTCATTTTGAACAATTAAAACATGCTGGGTGAATAGTCATTTTGAACAATTAAAACATGCTGGGTGAATAGTCATTTTGAACAATTAAAACTTGCTGGGTGAATAGTCATTTTGAACAATTAAAACTTGCTGGGTGAATTGTCATTTTGAACAATTAAAACATGCTGGGTGAATAGTCATTTTGAACAATTAAAACATGCTGGGTTAGTAGCCTTTTTTTAACAATTAAAACATGCTGGGTTAGTAGCCTTTTTTAACAATTAAAACATGCTGGGTTAGTAGCCTTTTTTAACAATTAAAACATACTTATTTCAAGCTCATAAGCCTAAAACACAAATATACAAAACTTTTCTTAAATCAAGAGAGATATTTTCTCTGAAACTGTTTTAAAATTCTGCTAAATTACAAAATTTCAATTAATAAAGTCACATACTAATTCCAATTAATTAGGCTAATTGCAAAGATTATAGAATATTATTTCTCTTTTTTCTGGATTTATAGTTGCAGGTAAAAACCATGTTTTTATTTATCTGTCTTACAACTATGTGATATATACATAGCTTTATCCAGTTCTTTGTAACATATATATTTTCAATATTCAAGACAAAAGATATTTTAAAAACAACAAACTTATCTGATTACCATCACTTCAGAAAATGAAAGAACTATTAAATGAGAAACATTGAAATTTATCATTTCAAGTAATAATTATAATGTTTAACATCTTCTATTTTTGTGTGATTTTGTTTTCAAAAATGCAAGTAGTATTCTTTATACAAAATAGAAAAATGTCAGAAAACACTAAGGTTGAGGTAGACATTGAAAAGTAACAATGTATATTCCATGACATACAAGTTTGTTTTGTAGGTGCTACTTTACGAAAGTGATAGCTAATAAAATACCTCAAGAATGTAAAATCAGTACAAATATTTTTATGAATAGTAATAAATTTGTTGATAGATTCATGCATTAATATATACAAAAGTGAGAAATCATTATGAGTTATTGTATTAAACCTGGTGGTATTTTTAATAGGTCTTTGACTGAGAGATAATTACTGACACAGAGATTCAGTTTAATGTGATATCTTACCTGTGCACAAAGAAACGTGTACATTGCTTTTGGTTTAGCTTGATATCTTGTCAAAGACTCCAAATTTAAATCTAAACTCAAGTTATTGATGGTAGGAAGAGAAGCAGTTGAAGTGAATGTAGAGAACTGTGACAAGGATGGAAGAATCACCAGAGAAGGTTTTACGTTCTTTCTGGCATAGTCCGTCAGAGGAGCAGAGGATATTTCACTCACAATGGTATCGTTCACAAACAGAGATCCATAGTTGTTTTCACCAACCGGCATGTTTAGGATTTCTCCATTCTGTTCAATACTTTCGTTACTTCCACCACTAGCTTCACTCCACCTATCAGTCTCAACATCTCCCTTCTCAGTTACTTCCTGCAAAGAACTACGTTTGTCCAAGCAACCATCAGGGTTACTTCCAACGTGGACGAGGAATCTGCACTGAATAATAAAAAGTTATATAAATTCTGTGAGGTTTTCAAAAGACACAAAATTCCCCGATAAAATGTTTTCTGCTGAGAAGTTTAATTTTCAGGAAAATTCATTTTTCTCTTTTGAACTGGAAATATTAACTTTAAAATCAATCGACTCAAGAACAATTTTGATTTCATTAATAGTAACTGTATTCGAAGTTGTGGACAATACAGAAAAAACAAATTAAATAGTTATTTTCTAAACACACAATAAACATCAGAATTGGGCAGGATATGGTTAACTTATCTCAAACATAAAATTCGTTAAAATTTTGGGCAAAAATTTCTGTGTAATGAAATCAAAACTTTTCAATGTAAAAAATTAAATGTACTGTTTCATACATTATTAATAATGTGAAACATGAAGCTAATAAAGAAAAGAATTTGTGAATGTAGGTAACTAAAGATTAGATTAACAAGGTAATGTGCTGTGAGAAGATTCTCAGTAGAACTTATCATGCAGGAAAAACAAATGGTTCAGTAGACCTGGTCAACCACATGTTGTTTTGTACTTTTTGTGACAAATAATGGAAGTTTGGCAAATCTAACCTAAATTTAACCATTCCACAGTTAACCTTTCTGGCAAGTCTAACTTAAATTTAACCGTTCCACAGTTAACCCTTCTGGCAAGTCTAGCCTAAATTTAACTGTTCCACAGTTAACCCTTCTGGCAAGTCTAGCCTAAATTTAACCGTTCCACAGTTAACCTTTCTTACTTTTTTTAATATCAGTAAAACATTCCCCTTTATTTTTGCGACTTTGTACATTTATGTTTACCATGTTAATACAAATACTTCAACAAACAATTAGATGTTTCTTTGAGTATAAAGATTTTAACTGTTTGGACAGTGTAAAAATAATAGTAAAAAAAGAAAAATGTAAAAAGACACCCTCACATGTGTGACCTGACATAATAAATACAAATAATGTTTCAAATCTCAAAGTCAGTGGTATGTTCATCATCTCAGAAATGTGTTTAGATCAGATACAGATATTTATTTAAACTCCTCACACATTTTAGTGTTTTTATTCTCCAAAGCAATAAGTTTTCTCTTTGATCAACAAAATTCAGAAAACTTCAAACATTTGGGTGACATGACACGAGAACATATAATACAAAAATAATATTAGCTGAATTTTCGTGACACTGACTATATTGTGCAATCTCACAAATTTATTTTGAAACATCAAAAAGTTCTATAACTCAAAACATTACACTATTTGTACCACTTAGAAAATCAAATATATTTCAAAACTTTCAGTAAATTTTTAATAAAAATCAAATGTCCCCAAATGAATTATTTCTCACATATCCATCACACGACACATAATGTTCGAGTCATAAAAAATGTGCAACAAACTTTTGAAACATTATGCATGATGCATCCCCACAAATGTTTCTCAAAACAAAATTATTACTTCAATGTTGAGATTTGAAATTTTCTTTTGATTTAATTCAATTAACTTTTTTTGAATAATCATTAAAAGAAAATCAAAACCTTTGGGAATTATTATTGTCATGATTTTGAAAAGAAATTTTCTGCCTTTACAAAACTTGTCAAAAGATGATACAAATATAAAAATGCACAGTCAGAACAATTTTCAATCATACATTATAGGTTTTGTTAATAAAAGAAGCTCCCTCTTTGTGTTAAAAGAGGACTATACCCCATTGACACTCCCCTGCTTTGTGAACTGATGGATTGTGCTCAAAAACTTTAAACAGATTTGTTGAATCAATACTGCAGGAATAATTGTCTGTTACACAAAAAGATACATTAATAAAGCATATTTATTCCCAGAGCTTACAGTACTGTCACTTTAACCCTCTCACTATGGGTTTCCTATGGTTAGGGTTCAAAGGTCACATATGTTGACCTGCATTCAAAATGTAATTGAACTTCTACTTTATGAAATTATGTCAACGTTCAAAGGTCACATTTGTTGACCTGCATTCAAAATGTAATTGAACTTCTACTTTATGAAATTGTGTCAATACGTTGATATCAAAGTTGATTAATTTAAATCTAAGTATTATACATGAATTTCTTTACCTGGAAGTAAATACTGAAAACAGCGAACATCGATTTTTGTGTGTAACATGGTAAGTTGAATGTAGTTTTGATTCAAATTAAATATTTGTGATGTCCATATACAAAGTCTACATTTTCTTAGAAAAACTCATACTTCTGACAGACAACATATACAATAATAATATCCTATCTTATCTGTTTGTTGAGATATCACTATATTAAATAAAGTGGCTCCACCTACTTCTTCCATTTTTGGATATACTTCTTTATGTACATCCACCTTGTTCTCTTATAGTTTTATAACCAACTGAAAGTTCAGAATTTCAAACACATCATTTTCTCAGGCTTTTGGAGTTAAAAAGTTCTAAATATTATTTGTTATGTGTCTTCAGAAAGAAGGGGTAGGTGGAAATGTAATTCAAAATATTATTTTAGACCCAAATACAGCTTTGTTACTAAGCCTGATAAATTATAGTGGAAATCTGTGGCATTAATATAGTAGTTTATGAACTTCTGTAATTTCAAAATGGAAATATGCAATCCCATCTTCAACATGTGAAATTTAACAAGGCTTAACCAACTGCAGCAAAGAGCAAATGAGTACAAATTTCTTAAGTAGAAGAAATAATTTTTCCAGACATCTTTATTTACTCTTAAATGTTAAAAAAAACAAAACTGAAATTATTAATAACTTAATTATAAAGAGTAATAACATATAGATACATAATTAACACATTGTAACCAAAATGTGGCTGTTTTACAAAATATACTGGTTCACACTAGAACAAAGCCGAGACAGATCACTTTGTTAAGGTCAGTTGTATACAACTGGATATGGAAGGAGGGTATGTGCCACATCACTGTAACTTCTGTAATGTTAGTCAAACAAAGCTGAAAGGATAATAAAATAAAAATATTTGTTTGTTTGTTTTGGAATTTCGCACAAAGCTACTCGAGGGCTATCTGTACTAGCCGTCCCTAATTTAGCAGTGTAAGACTAGAGGGAAAGCAGCTAGTCATCACCACCCACTGCCAACTCTTAAGCTACTCTTTTACCAACGAATAGTGGGATTGACCGTCACATTATAACGCCCCCATGGCTGGGAGGGCGAGCATGTTTGGCGGGACCCTCAGATTACGAAGCGCACACCTTAACGCGCTAGCCCGTGCCAGGCCCGAAAATAAAAATAATAAATACAACAAACATACAGCTTTATGAGATTTAAGTTATTTAGACTAAATATTAGTGGTTTAGTGTTATAATCTGCTGTCATTCTAGAACAAAAAAAGCATAATCTGTTTCCCAATTTTTTTATGGTAGTTACAAGGTCACTAAACAAACCCATATAGAGATACAACAGTCAAAATAGCAGAAAATATTACTATTTTTTGTTCTGAAAAAAATGTTTGATAATTATCTGGAGGTAATAAAAATTTTATATGTAAAATGAAACAACTTTCTGATGCATAAACAAATCTGTCATCTGATAATCAATACTACTTACCACGTTGGATAGTCAAGAAAAACACTGGTGAAAAAGTCTTAAAAATAGTTACAAAATCAGATATCTTCTGTGTAAAAGCCTTGTAATGTTTACTGATAAACTGAAAAATTTCATACAGTTACACGGAGCGTACTAAATGTTATAGAATAAAAACTAATAAAAACACTCACTGCATTTTCCTTGTTCTCAACAGAATTACCATTCAAAATGTCAATGCTGGATGAATAACAATCACCATCCTTCTGAATCTCATACATGCTCTGATGAGACTGGTGATTAGTAATGACGTTTAATGCTGCTGAGAGCATCTCCGTCGTCTCCCGAGTGGCACGATATAACTCGCTACAAACACTTCGTTGTAGACCAGGAGGAGCCTTTCTCATTTCCCATGGAGCATCACCTTCTTCATCTGACACTCCTAGAGAGGTCTGAGTACTGTCTTGTGCACTGTCAGGTTCGTGTGTTCCTCTGTATGGCTGAAACAGAGTACAACCTCATTCTTATAAAAGTACTATGTATACATACAAGTGTTACACATGCAATGTTATCATTAGAATTAAAACCATTACCACTCAAATATCCAGATGAAATTATTGAACTCCAACCAAATTAGTAATGTATAACATATTCAATAAATTTTGTATATCCATTCAACTTATTTCTCCAATATTTTTATATTAAAAATATTTATATATATTTTGGAATATTTTCTTTTCACTATTAAAAATCTTCAGATTTTATCTCCATAAATCCCATTGTGACAGGTTAGGGATCAAAAGTCATGTCATCCTGTTTGTTGTACTATTTTATGTCAGTAGGCATAGTACAAAACTGTAGACTATAATTAAAATTTTAGTATCATACATTATTTATTAATTTTACCTTTACGACTCACAAAATTTTATATTTAGGTATGCTCTTTTAAATATCAAATTTTGTGAGTCACATGGTATGTTGAATGTAGAACTAGTTCAAATTAGATGATTTTTATGTCAAGTCTATAATTTCATATAAATTAGGAACAAATTACCAATACTGACAAGCTAAAATAAGAACATCATATCTTTTAATTTAAGCTGACATATGGCTTTATGAATCAAACACAGTGGTCCTATTCATTTCTTTTCGTGTTTGAAAGCAGTCCCTCATATATACTTACTTCATTAGATGACATGAAAAATGAATCAACAGCTGAGAATCTCCCTTCTCTCAGCCATTTGTATCTGTTAAAAGGGTAACTTGTTCTTTCAAACCAAAATGTCAAGGTATGCTATGTCCTTAGTCTCCTCAAAATTTCAAATTTTTTAGACCTAGATTCACCTTAGTTACTAAGCATGATAAATTAGTGGAATTCTGTGGTACTGATGCAGTAATTTATGATGTTGGAATTGTTCAAATGTATAAAACCTTAAAACATATTTTGTTTTATATCTTCCACATTCAAAATTTTAAAACACTAAGCAATTGAGTTCAAAGGCCGGAGCTAGAAGAGATAATTTTTGCTTTTTTATTTATTGTTCTGTATTTTAAGAAAAATAAGTTTTGTAATAATACATGTGTAATGTATAATCATCGAAATGTGACGACAAACTACAAAATACTATTCAACTAAAACACAGTCACATTAGGGTCACTTTATTAAGATCAAAGGTCAGTTTTATATTATTGGGCATGGTAATATGAGTACATTAAATCAATGTAAATTATGTTATGTTAACCAGGTACAACTGAAAGGACAATATGATAAACATAATAAATATACATAAAAATAATTAAATGTATAACATTTTAAAGACTTAAGTTATTTAGACTAAGCATTTGTATTTTTGTGTTATAATCTGTAGTCATTCTAAAATGAAAAAACATAATTTACATTTATTTTCTGATTTATTTTATGGTGATCACACGGTTGGTCAAATTGACAGACCTAACATAGTTAGGGGAAAAAAATTAAACAAAATATATTCTTACTGAAAGCAAACATTTGAAATGCATTTATATGGTTTAAAAGATAATCTAAACAGTATTTGAGAATTTGGGGAAGAGGAATAGTTTTTAACCCTAACAAGAAAATCACTTTGCACTCAGTTTGTGACAAAATTTTTCAATATTTTCACACAAAAATCTTTATTATAAACAATTATAAAATATGACTTTTTGTGTAGGAAAAACATGCTATCTTTACTAAAAGTATATCAAATTTTGTGAAGATACACATACTATATCAAAAGGTATACAACATACACTTAACATGTGCAAACATGCATATGAACCAGTGTGTATTATACTAAGCTTATTGGGTTAACTAACTTAAATAATCCTTCTTCCATCAATTATCTTCGAACTTTTGCAATTATCTGTTTAGTCATATACACATTTTTATTGTTTACAATAATACTTCCTAATTTATTGTGAACATTACAGCATTAACATGAAAATGTTCACCTCAATATCTACTTTATAGTTAGATGGTATATCATTAAACACTAACACATTAATATAAATCACCAAAAGTTAAAATATACTTACAATAATACTATCCCCACTGAAACCTATATTTATTACTCAACATACTGGGTTTTATTTGTCCATCTGAGAATGGGTGTAATTTTTTTTTCCCTTGCTCAAGTCTTTTTTAAACTCACTCAATTATCCATCTTGTGATACCTCCAGCTATTTCAATGCTCCCTCTACCCTGGTACTGTATACAGACCAGTCATTCAGAAAATGTTATCCCTTGTTAAAGACTGACACTAACACCACCTCTCTGTAGGTAGGAACCTCCACCCTGGTACTGTATACAGACCAATCATTCAGAAAATTTTATCTCTTATAAAGACTGATACTAACACCACCTCTCTGTAGGTAGGAACCTCCACCCTGGTACTGTATACAGACCAATCATTTTATCTCTTCTAAAGACTGATACTAACACCACCTCTCTGTAGGAGAGTGTCAGTATTATTGGAAATTCGTTTTTCAATTTAGGAAAATGTTAACTTCAAAAACATTCTTACCTCTGCCATCACTTATAGCTAGAATCCCACACTTAAAAGGTGGAAAGCCCAGTGAAAGCATTTTCCATACAGAAAGCATCTGCACAGATCATGGATTTACCAAAATAAGAGAGGTACACAAATGGGGAAACTGCACTACATCCAGAACAGATATGCTCTCAACCCAGAACCTAGTTCCTGCATCAAGTGTTGGACATGAATAATCATGATTGTAGGTCAGCCTTATACAAATTCCCAAGGTTCCACAATGAGGGATTGAATTAAAAGATCTTGGTCTTTTTATACCCCACTGATGGATAGAGCAACCGGACCAAAATGTTGTATATAAATATACTTTTAATTAGACCCCAACCTGCAACCATGAAGTGAAGCTTTCCAAACTATCGAAACCATGAAGATAAAGTAAGCAACATCAAAGTGAACAAACTTTCTCCTCCAACTGAGGAAGTTCAAAGGGTTGTTGCTCCGAGCAACATTTAGAAAAACATCTACAAACCCAAACAGTAGGACTCCCAACTTCACCCAATTCTCCAAGAGAGAAGAAAATCAACTGAACACTCTGGAAAAAAAGCCTCTGTCCACCATCCTAGCTACTGGAATCTGTTGTGGTGAGGACTCCATAGCTTCACTACTAGAATCTTGTATCAACTGAACACTCTGGAAGAAAAGCCTCTGTCCACCACCCTAGTAATTGGAACCTGTTGTGGTGAGGACTCCATAGCTTCACTACTAGAATCTTGGGAGGGTTATGTTCATTGAGGCATCTTGAGGAACAGTGCAATAAATATACAAAGTTCCCTAGACTTTTAAAAGCAAACCAACCTCAATTTAATCACTCCAATGGTCAGCAGGGTCAAGCAGCATCCTCTTTAACTTTATTCATGATAATCCAGCATAATATGGTAACATCACCTGATGAGCTTCTATGTGGTGTTATAGAGCAACTCATTTCTACAGAGTCTGTTACAACCATTAGCAAGTATATTTACATTGGTTGCTAGTGCAGAACTATACTGATAAAAGCAGAACTGTATAGAAAACACTCATCACAGTTTGTGAGCCACAGTAAAAGGAAGAGACCCTGGAAAATGAAAGACAAGAAGAGGAGAAGAAAAATTGCTCACCCCTCCTTATAACCTAACAGATGTGGTCAAAACATCTAAAGAAGAACAAACTGCTAGATTATGTATATAATGTGAGAGAAAAGTACTGGGAGAAGACTATATACAAGCCTGCACAAGATCCTCCAGCAGGAAATTTAATTGGAAGCTAAGGATATAGAAATGTGACGAATCTGATGAGATGCGACTTGCAGAAGTCTCCCCACCTGTAAAGAAAGTTCTGAATAGACAATATAAATCAATATGTTAAAACACCTTGTTAAAGTAATTGGGGATAAGTCTCCAGAAACTGAAAGATCTCAGTAAATGAAGGGTTAATTTCCAGCACCTTCAACAGAAATAGACTGAGCCACACAACACTTCACAGCTCTTACACAACACAACAAATGATCTGAGTCTGATCAGTCACAGAGGTTAGTAACAGTTGGCAAAGGAATAATTAGTGATATATTTATCTTCCTTCATGGATGCCAAATTCTTGGAACAAAGGACTAATCAGGGTATAGTACAACCCAAATGGAATGATAAAGAGTTTTGTGCACTTTTAGTGCAAACAATTCTTACCTATGACCTCTACATGATTATAGCAACAAAAATATACATTACATTAAAAGTGATTCATGGTACATGAGGTTAAAGGTTCAAATGGATGTTAAAACAAAGCACGTGATACCATGGATGTTGAAACAAAGCACGTGATACCATGGATGTTGAAACAAAGCACGTGATACCATGGATGTTGAAACAAAGCATGTGATACCATGGATGTTGAAACAAAGCATGTGATACCATGGATGTTGAAACAAAGGACGTAATACCACCTCAGTCTCTCAGATAATTCAAAAGACCATTTGGAAAGAACAAGTCTGAGCGCCTGCAGAAGGCCAGACACAACTGGGAAGTCAAAAACTTTCCTAGATTTAAAATAACAAAAAAGCAGTCAATAAAACTGCATTATATAAAGCAACAGTGAAAGAAGCTACAATATTGTCAAAAATCAAGAATTGGTAGAAATTTTTGAATGAAAAGGCTTCAGTTTCCTCTTTACAAACACTGAGAAGTGTGGCATTTCTGTTGATAAATGGCTATTACAATTCTACAGATAGATTGAGATAAGTGCTAGACAACTTTAGAAGTTAACCCTGATGCCATGTGAGGGACTGCATAACTTGTATACATGAAGTTTAAGAATGTCTGGATGTAAGAAATCAGATCAAGGTTGCTTCAACAGAGATGGCCAAAGAGGAAGTTGCAGAGGTAGACACTCTTGAAGATACTATAGAAGAGAAAACCATGGTTTGGCTGATCAATCTGGAACTACTAACAGCACTCAGTAAGTAGTGGATTAAATAATAGCCAGAACTGTAGGTAACAAATGAACTGTAGGGAAGACATGGAAGTGCAAATCTGTCCAATCTCGACTAAATGCATCTGTTGCCAAAGCCCAAGGATGAGATACCAAGGACCAAAATACCTGTAGTTGAAAGTTCCAATAGGTGAAAAATGCATAATCAATGTGTGGAAAGTGTGTCTTTAAATATAAGAAAAATTCACTCTGTTTTGAAGCAGATATTTCCACCAAAGGTCCCCAGAATGTAGGTTTTGGACTGACATAGAAGAGGCAGCAAGCCCCTCTAGGTCCTTTTGAATAAAAAGAGAGACATTTGACCTAAAGATTTGTCTGATAAAGAATGTCATACCAAAAAATGAGGTACAGGTGATGAAGAAGTTGAAGATTGCTCAGAATCTTTAAGATGTGGTCATTTACTTATGATCTGTTTTTTTTATATTTTTTTTTATTTTGAGTTGGGGGATCCATAATAAAGAAAGAATATTTCAATGCCCACTGACCCCACCTAACATGGAGCCCTAGGAGAGGAAACACTACAATCCCAAACAAGGACAATGAAGCAATACTGGGGTTTAATAGCACTATACCCAAACACCAACATCAGAAACAATGTCCACAACACCTACTGAGAGAGTCCAACACTGGTACTTGGTTGACCCTAGCCCAAGTAGACCAGTTGATTAACCTTAAGAGGGCCACTCCAAGGCTGGCTGTCTACAAGAATTCAAGGCCAAAGTGGTGCGTTAGGGTTGGACTCCTCATCCACCAGGATCCTCTCCTCCCCTTCATAGGTTGCCACACACGGCAAACACACAGGTGGATGTTTAGATGCCAGAGGAGGTAAACAAAAAGTACAGAACATTCTCTGGGAGGTCCTTTCACCACATATAGGAATCCACACCAAAGAGGTACCTGTTGAAAAATACCAGCGTAGATTAAGAAAAGACTATATATTGTGAACCTAGGAGAATCTAAAAATTAGTTAAAATGAAAAATATCAATCATTGGCCATTAACTTCTCATCTTCTAGAACACAACAAATAAGCAGGAATAAAATCCAACAAGCACAGGATCAAATCCCTCGTCTGCTATCTTGACCAATAAACTTATTGATAGCCTTTGAATGAAGATCCATACTTCATGGGTCTGTTGGTGGTGAAAACAGCACAAGCTGGAAGGATAATGCAGGAGAAGTGAACTGAATGACCAACCATGATGCCAGAACCTGAAGTTCCAATGGGCCTGCAGAGAAGGAATTTCAGCTGTCCAGAAAATGATGTGACCTCATTCCCACAGCCTCCATTCACCTAAAGCAATCACCAATGCCATTGGCAATGATCTGCCTCAGCAGAGAAGTGTCAAATATAGAGGAAACTATTCTAATACCAGTAGATCAAATATCAAAGAGACAAGACAAACAATCTCCCTTTGCATATAAGCAGGAACCAAAGAAAGCCTAAGAAGCTAACAATGCCAAGGTAGAATGCAAACAGTCAAAATTTGCAATTTCAATGTCTCTGGAACAGCCACAATAGATAACAGAGGTGAAACAGACAAGGACTTTTCAGCCTCCATGCTAAAAGCATAAACCTAAGACTACATACCTGAAAACGATACATCATAAACTTTTTAAAACAATAATTATTAAATATAATTTGTATTGAAAGCAACAGGATGATGCAAAAATTGCAAGCATGTATGTTATTTATTGCAGCACTCATCTACAGAAACACGTGTCTAAATAAATAGTGATAAGATTATCTAAATAAGATGCCTATATATAAAACCAAGGTAGAAGATACACTGACACTGGTGGAGAGTGTCACGGGACAATATACAGTACCAAGGTAGAAGATACACTGACAATGGTGGAGAGTGTCACGGGACAATATACAGTACCAAAGTAGAAGATAGATACACTGACACTGGTGGAGAATGTCATGGGACAATATACAGTACCAAAGTAGAAGATAGATACACTGACACTGGTGGAGAGTGTCATGGAACAATATTCAGTACCAAGGCAGAAGACACACTGACACTGGTGGAGAGTGTCACAGGACAATATACAGTACCAAGGTAGAAGATACACTGACACTGGTGGAGAGTGTCATGGGACAATATACAGTACCAAGGCAGAAGATACACTGACACTAATGAAGAGTGTCATGGAACAATATACAGTACCAAGGCAGAAGACACACTGACACTGGTGGAGAGTGTCACGGGACAATATACAGTTCCAAAGTAGAAGATACACTGACACTAGTGGAGAGTGTCACAGAACAATACACAGTACCAAGGTAAAAGATACACTGACACTGGTGGAGAGTGTCATGGGAAAATATACAGTACCAAGGTAGAAGATACACTGACACTAATGAAGAGTGTCACGGGACAATATACAGTTCCAAGGTAGAAGATACACTGACACTAGTGGAGAGTGTCACAGAACAATATACAGTACCAAGGTAGAAGATACACTGACACTGGTGGAGTGTGTTATGGGACAATATACAGTACCAAGGTAGAAGATACGCTGACAATGGTGGAGAATGTCACGGGACAATATACAGTACCAAAGTAGAAGATAGATACACTTACACTGGTGGAGAGTGTCACAGAACAATATACAGTACCAAGGTAGAAGATACACTGACACTAGTGGAGAGTGTCACAGAACAATATACAGTACCAAGGTAGAAAATACACCGACACTGGTGGAGAGTGTCACGGGACAATATACAGTACCAAGGTAGAAGACACACTGAGACTGGTGGAGAGTGTCATGGGATAAAGGCAGTTCAGAAGGGTATAAATCACTGGACCAAATGAGAAAAGAATTTAACTAATGCTCAGATAGGTAAAGTTGAAATCCTCATAGTCAACTAATAGCTGTAAATGCCAACAGATGTATGTTTTAGAATCCAGGTTTCATTTTTTCTCTGCTAAAGAAAATTGTTTTGACTTAATGAATTTTAGCACACATTAAAATACAATGCTTATTTCCTTTTGAAAACAGCTGACATCTTTTGTGACAAGATACATATTACTGATCACACCCATTACAGCTTTGATTACCTCCTAAATATAGAATGACAAATTCACTGAAACTATGTATAGGCTTCCACCTCAAAACTTATGTTGGACTTGCTAATTGAAGTGATATTTCAATACAATTACTTCTACAAGTTGTGCAAACTAATCACACATCAGCTTTAAATAACTAATACAGCTGACAAATAGTACTGAACCTTTCAGTTCATCCATTATTTTTTCTATTAAAATATTTAAATATTATTGAAAAATTTTTCAAACATAGATTATTTACATGCAGAGGAACGGCTGGATACTTTTTTGTTAATGGATTCCTCAGGGATCGACGTGTCTTCCTGGGTGCACGCCAATACTGATTAAGCATCCGTTGATCTCTCAGTGCAAGAGCCTCATCAAGTGGCACCCGAGTCTTGTGGGGGTGCAAACTGTGAGAAAAGTCTCTGTCCTTGATTTCCAGTGGCCATCGGTTCCACTCCATAGTACAGTGGACGACACTTGCAGGACACTTCTCTAGATGTGACCCTAAATGATGTCGATACATCCACACTGGACAACCATTCACTGAATTTATACAAGGAACCTACAAAGAAAAATCTTAACTTATCTAGAATCATACTTCAAAGTGTCACTGATACAAACAGAAAATTAAAACTATGAAGATAAATAACACATTTGCTATATTACAATACAGAGTTATCAAAATCTTGGCAAAGGCTTTAGTATATTTTCTGTTTATATGTAAAAAATAAGAAATCTGTATGATTATTAACACATAAATTGTTACAGAAAACTTATTTCCAAGTGTAAAGCAAATGTACAAGTTTAAATTTGAACTACACAAACAAATAATTTATTTTTAACTTTCTGTTGTACGAAATTCAAACTTTTTCGGGTATCAAACATCTGGAAATAACCTCATCTTTTTAATGAAAAATTGGTGCAATAAGCTGTTAAACTAAAATATGTTAACATACAACTACGTTAAATGTATTTGATTGTTTTTAGAGATACACCAATAAATTATTACTTTCTCGTTCACACACAGAAGCTGGTGTTCTTGTTTCTTGCAAGAATGAAAGAGGGCTCCACATTTCAGCTCACATGTGATTACAGCACAGCTTTTTCCAGGATGAGGACGTACAGTACACTTGGAAACTTTGATACAGCTGAAGCAATGCTCGTGTATAGCAAAACCTTCGTCTTCAGACTTATATTCCATTACTGTAAACAGTAACACAAAAATAATTTAAATAACCCGAAGTTACTAAAACAAACATTCTTAAACAGGTACACTTAACCAGAATTAAGTTCATTGTATTCAGAACAAGTTTGATAAATTATTAAAAACAAAATTTCTGTGTATACACACATAAACACATGATAATATATATTACTTTTAGACACACACAAAGTTGTCAATGTCATAAAGTGTCAAATAAACAGCCTAAAAAAAAAACTTTTTAAATATCAGACTTACTTATCAATAAACATCCACATTATAATCATACAGACATGAAGGAAGGTATTTGGTTTAATTCTAATGTTTGGGTATGTGGAGAAATTACCTTAATAAGTAAAAAATGGTTTTCTGTTACATTAATAACATAAATCTATCATGATAAAAACATAATATTAAAAACTAACATTTTCTTTCCATTTTATATTAAAAATAATTTAAAAAATCAATGAAAAATTAATTACGTGTATGTCAAAAAACCTTTCTTACAATCATGGTAGAAACTCACAAGAAACCTTTCTCACAATCATGGTAGAAACTCACAAGAAACCTTTCTTACAATCATGGTAGAAACTCACAAGAAACCTTTCTTACAATCATGGTAGAAACTCACACTTCATTCCTGATAAATGTTTGTTAAACTTTCTGCTTTGTTTTTTAAAAATTTCAAAACAAAGTCTTATTATACATTTTTATTAAAGCATCAAATCACTCAACACAACACCTCACTTGAAATACATTGCTCTAACAATGCAACAAGACATTTAAACATGTACTTACCACCTGGTCCAACCATTCATTTGAAACTCACTACTAGACAGGTTTAGTGTACAATAATATATGACTGGTCTTTTCAGTGTGTTTATTTCTTGTTACAAACAATGCAACACAATGAATTATGGATGCTGAGTCTACCATGTGTATCAAAACCTGGATTTTGTTGTGCAAATCCTCAGACTTACCACTGAAACACAGCGTCCCTTCCAATATACCAGTAAACATTTATAATGAAAATTTCATTTAACAAATGTTAGATATATATAAGTGATGTACAATGTGAAACACTGGACACGTACTCTTTATTCTTTTACAGTTTAATACCTTTATAATATAGCACAAGGAACTCAGAGGTCTGAATGTTATTCATTAGATGGATAATAATACAATCTGTTGTCTTTCTTTTCTAAACAACGAAAAGAAAGTAAATCATCATCCTTTCTTTAATAAGAACAATAATGTATAAAGTATTATCAGTGCGGCTTGACTAGTATTTCATAAATTAATCATTACCTCTTTTGACTTGTAATAACGTAACTATAAACATCCCAGAATTATATTACTCAGTACTGGCTTTACTGCTAGTCCTAACAACACAGTTCTACTTTAAAGACTTGAACTTACACAGTCAAGTGATCATATTAATGGTACTTCAGAACAACAATGAACACACTTTAAAAGAATTGCTTAGAAGTTTGACGGGAAAAGTTTATACGTCTATTAAAAAATAATGCGACCAAGAAATCAATTTACTTGCACATATTTAAATAATTTATTTAATTTAAATTCAAAATCACTTTTAACTAACCTCTATTACAATTATAACTTGAACCGCTGTCTATTACTATTACTCAGTGTTATTGTTAGGTACAGACATGTATTTGTCGCGTTATAATTGAAGGTATGATATACCAAAACTTTCTAGTTAAGGTTATGAAACGAAGAAAAATTGTGAAATACATATATTGTTTTTCTGTTACAAAACATGAAATAATCAAAATAAAACCAATATTTAAATAATTTGAATACTTTTAAGGTTACACTACAACAATCTCATAAATATATATTGAAAATAATTAAACAGCGTTTAGGGGAAAAAAATTAACCAAATCAAACATCAGCAACCAAGCCCAGAATTATCACAGAAGCTTTTTGCAGTTTGATTGCTATTAGTATAGCGCCCCCAGTTGCTCAACAGTAAGTGTAGGTATTTATAACAGTGAAAATTGGGTTTCGATGCCAGTACTGAGCAAAACGCAGATGGCCAGTTACGAAAATTTGTGCTTAACATGAG
The DNA here is from genome assembly GCA_011833715.1 of Carcinoscorpius rotundicauda. NCBI lineage: Eukaryota > Metazoa > Arthropoda > Merostomata > Xiphosura > Limulidae > Carcinoscorpius > Carcinoscorpius rotundicauda. The sequence goes on along the minus strand of CM022393.1, from coordinate 155,093,497 downwards.
AAAAAGTGAAAATTTATTGTTGTTCCTTCTAATTATTATCGCAGAATTTTAGAGACACTTGGTAGAACTTATTACCTAATCGTTTATTAACACAGAAACCAAGAAGTTCTGATAGAAAAAAAAATCTTACTTCTGAAAAGATTTTCGTTCAACGATTGTGTCGTATATATTTTCAAAATGTTCACTTTATACTGAAAGACAAATCTATTGGCAACAGGTATAAGTATACTTTGAAAGTTATCCAAATACAAAAATAGTTTTGATTTGTTTTTATAATGGACAACAAAACAAAAACAAATATCATTGAAACGTATAAATGAGAAACATTTAGACAAGAAACCCACTCAGAGAAAGCCTATAAATTTTAAGCTTCATGAGTTCTAAAGTTACAAAAACTATAACTGTAGTATTCTACACCCCAAGGTGGTTCAGAACCCCTGTTGCTGAAGTCAAAGTGATGTAGTATTTTGTAATAACAATTGCTTTTATTGTAACGCACCTATTAATGTAGAATGTCGATTATTCTAATACTACTGTAATAACTAATCTAACACATATATTTGTGGTTTTCAATTTATACGAAACAACCAGAATTATAACTTTCTGTTCATAGCACATTCCTTCGACTCATAACGCAGTTATGTGTACATAAAAAAGTATAATTTCAGTAATTTTTGTTATATAATAATTGATAATGTTCATCATTGTATATTTTTTATGGTTACATGGTCAACAGATTAATATTGAACTAATTAATTTATTATCCATTATTACGTATCAAAATGTCAAATGGACTGCAATTGAGTTAAGTTGTGATTTAGATTTAGAGGTTAAATAAATGCTGATATGGATTAAACTTAAGACACTTGCTAACAAGATTGATATGTGCTGTTTCTTTTTAATACAATTTTTAAAACATATATACTTACAATAATGGTTAGTATAAATAATGGTCTACCTACAAAAGTTTTATAAATTTAAAAAAATATATAATCGTCTTTTTGGTCTGGAACTTCTTTGATAGGATATCGAGGGTTCATGATAAGCGAGTTAATTCTCAGTTGACATTGGTACAATTCGCTTAACAGGGAGCTAGCTAGCTCTGTGTTCTTCGGTCTTCACTTACGATATGTCGAGTTTTTCTCCACAATACATTCGTAAAAATACTAATGATTAATGTGAATCTTCTAAAATTAGATGGTTTGTATTGTACGAAATATATAAACATTCGTGGTCAAATATCTGAAATTCCCAATTAGTAAGCGTTAGTCATCACTGTTATAGCTTCCGAGGTTTAGAGTATATCAACTGTCGCAAATCAATAATATATACTATCTCTTGGAGAGTCGCGTTGGTTACATTTATAGGCGTGAGAGGAAAGCTTCTAGAAGTTACAGCCTGCATAACAGTACAGATGATAAACTAGTGTTTTAATATCTATATATATCTCTGTCTTGCCAACCTGATATGGTCTCAAGGGCATCTGCAACTGCATGGATTAATTCTAGAAAGACAATGACTGAATCATACCTCTCAACTCAATGGGTGAGGCAGAGGCCTTTCAAACTTTTTTCTTATTCAGGTGCTTTATTCTCCACCGAAAGAGCCAAATGTGCTTTCGTTTGGGTGTATTGAGAAAGTTTTCAATACTATAAATTACTCCCATACAATTTCACACAGGAACTTCTTTACAAGCATCAGAAATTGCCAAATTTAGGGAATGGGTACTACAGTGTACATTGGGTGCAAGTGGGAATTTATCAGTTATGTGTCTCTGGACACCACTGAATTTCCCACTCATAGAAGCAGCCCCGTCGTACCCTTGTCATCCAGGTAAGCCATGTCAATACCATATTTTGTCAGATTGGTTATGATAACATCAGCTATGTTTCTGCCTGTATATCATAAATTGCAAGAAAATCTTCTCTCATTGCAACAGAGTTGTCATTGGCATGCAAATATCTAACACACAGCGAAAACTGTTCAAATCCTGAAATATCTGTTGTTTCATCAGCTAATATTGAGAAACGCTTTGCAGCACTAACCCTGTTGACCAAAGAACATGAGTAGTACAGGCATTCATGATTTCATTTTGAATTTGAGGACAAAGATACGTAGCATTCCTCTTTTTACTCTTAAGGCTTGCTGAAAGCTTGACATCACCCTTTGCCCTGTAGCGTAAAATTGTCCGAAAATTCCCATCATTATTGATGGGCTTCTCATCAGTTTCACCAACAAACATTGGACCATAATCATATTTTCCCCTCAAAGCTAAACCCTGTCTCCCACACATTAATACAGTATCAATAATAGGCATTAAATATTACCGGTTCTATTCAATTTCTCACTTGCATGTTGCATCAAGCTTCAAGTGCACATATAAACTTGTGTTTACGACCTGAAGAAAATTGTTTGCTTTTTCTTTGTTGTCTTGGCGGTACTGTTTCAGTTCATGTACCTTGAAGTCTTCAACAGCCTCATTCCAGTTTGTGTATGGAAATTTCACTAGATGTCCCAATTTCTGGCTTCCAACACCAGCACCATCAGGAGCAAAAAGACAGCAGTACTTGCAGAAAGCACCCTTTGCATGTTGACTGTAGAGTAGCCATCTCTACTGTAAAAGCCAAAGACGCTGAAAACACAGCTTTTTGAACCACGCTAGGAGAAAATAATCACTCTCTGGCTTACAGGCATTCTCAAGTTGGCATTTTTTGGTTTCAGCGTTTATCTGAAAGAGACAGAAAGATATAATTCTAATTAAGTTATTTTGCACATAGGAAAGTTTGTTATGAGAGTACAATAATCTTGAAGAGAAAGACTTAGAGCTGCACTTCACTTTATTTGTGAAGTTAATTCTTGAAATACAGGGAATCTGAACATACACTGTCCATGATATTTGAATAAAGATTATAGATACTATATATATATTTTGCACTCTCCTGAGTGACTCTATATTTTATATGTTGATGACAGGACTGTAGGCCTACTTTGCTAGGCCTGATGACTTTAAATTATATATTATATATATAGGTCCACATATTTATTTATGATTAACAAAATAAAACAAAAACCTCAGTGTGCTATTCTGAAGTTTGCCAAAAATGTGGTCTCAGAATGCATAATTCAGGCTTTTCTTTTATGTTTTTATTTTAAAAATTCCCGGGAGGGCATGTACTCGGACCCCTCTAGCATGGCTTTGCGCTTGCATCAAGTACCTGTTATTTGTCATACCCTAGATACAACCCTTGGTCTCCCGTATGCCACTATTGCTTTATGTTATTTTAATATAGATTGTTTTGTTCTATATTGACCCGACATGGCAAAGTGGTTAAGGCTGTCGACTCGTCAGACGAGAGTCGCTTGTTTGCCTACCCGTTACAACAAACATGCTCGCTCTTTTATCCGTGGGGATGTTATATGTGCGGTCAATCCCCTTATTCGTTGGTAACAAGAGTAGCCTAAGAGTTGGAAGTGGGTGGTGATGACAAGTTAGTTTTCCTCTTGTCTTAAACTATTAAATTAAGGACGGCTAGTGCAGATTGCCCTCGAAATAAAAAAAAAAACAACAACAAAAATAAATCATTGTGTATCACCCAGATCTCCCTTTTTGAATCGGTAGTAACCTAGTCGCTCAAAAACTGCTTCCTAAGGCAGTGCACAGATAGCCAACTTTCGAAGCTGTGTAATTAACTACAAACAAACAACTTGTGACAAAAGTTTTAGTCGTAATTAATTTTGCATAAATATTTGACCACAAAGCACATTAGGACAAAATATATTAAAATTTCAACATCAATTGCCAAAAAGAGATTGTTTGTTTATCGTCAAACACAAACCAACACAATGAGCACTCTGAGTTCTATCCATCACTGGTATCGAAACCTGCTTTTTGCGTTGCAACCCCACAGAAGAGATGTGATAATTTTATATTGCAAATTTTCGTCTTTGGTTTTAGCGTTCAATTCTGTTTGTTAGCTCCTGAGATCTGTATTTCTACAAATTACAAAAGTATGCTTTTACAGGTATTTTTGGACATGAAATAAATAAATGTCAATGAACCCAATTTAAAATTAAACGAGTTTAGTTTTAGCTGGAATGGATAACAAAGTTGTTTCTAAACTGCATTTCATCGTTAAAATAGTTCGTTATAATGGAGATCACCTACTGAGTTACTTCCAAAGTGCAGAGGGCGCTAGTCATGATTCATGAAGTGATTTATTGATGACTGAGAAACTTTATAGTCGTACTAGTAAACTTATAGGAATAACAGTGGAAGAAAAGTTACTTGTTAACTAAAAGTAGTATGAAACTGTGAATTGTACTGAATCATACACCTTACAGACGTCGTTGTAGTGGGTTTCGAGTTAGTTTGTCGGAATTGGTAATTATAGTATTGTTAAACACTTAAAATACAGGGTATTGTACTTAACAGCGTAGTTTACTTTTTTAGTAGATACCACACAGGTTTGAGTAAATTTCATTATTACTAACAGTTATTTTTTTTAAATTCGGTATAGCCGTACAAGTGTTACTAATAGGTTTGAGTAAGATGACGTAACGCATTAATAGTTATTTAGTGATATAGTAAGAATGAAATACACTACCGAGTTCTTACCTTTAATTTCAAAAGTTAAATGTTCCAAACTGTTTCATGTGTTAGTAGTAGTGGTATTAAATTTTGAAATGTATGTTTGTCCATTTAATTTCTAAAGTTTGTCATTATTAAATTAAAAAATTTAACTCCAAGATGATCTGTGGAGCTCAAAAGGATATAATGTATTACTGGTATAGCAGGAGCTTCCATTGTTTATTATAGGTATGAAAACATCTGTAGTAATAGCAAGTATAAGCTTGTGTGAAACGTGAAATAGGTCATAATTTAAATCTTTTTAATTTGTATAAAACTATATTATTTTAAAAGAAAAAATACTATTAAAAGGTACAAAACTAAGTACCCATTAAGACCTTTAAGAATTATAGTGTAATGAATAATAGATAAACTTGAAAATAATTATGGCAAATTTTTTAAAGAGATTTGCTAAGATATCTCTGTGAAAAAAGTGGTTCCTTTGTAAATATTTTAACATGTAATGAGTTCCACTGTATTTTAAGATATTGGACATTTTCTGATAGACTGATAGTGCAGTTTTGACAAGATATATGCCATAGAATACTTAAGACTGACATTTTATTAAGTAATAGAATTATTAGTTAACAACAGATGGTGCATTCCTTGTTTAAAAAAATATCCTTCATTGTCAATTGACAGATAAAATTTGCTTGTCTATTACTGACTATATCATGCTGTGGGTAAACCAAACAACAAGACACATATTACTCAAGTAATTGTTTACCTTCATAACATGTTATGAGACTAAATAAATATATTTGTAAGGTTGTGGTGTAAATATCAGTTATTAGTGTTTTTAATTTAAGCTTAAAGTTTGTCAGCTTGTTTGTAAACTGGTGAATGATCCAAGTGTAACTTGTGGATCAAAGAAATGTATGGTCACTAGATGCAATTGTTACCTCATTACTTCTTGTCTTTAGAAAGCCAAAAAAATTAAGAATGACAGGGGATATGCTGTTCCATTTTGGACATCACATCTGCAGCACTAAACATAAATGCATACATACTCAAAACTAGCTTTTATCATTAAGTGTTTTGACAAAGTTTCCTTTACATTAACTAGAATTCACTATCTGCTACTTGTGAGGACAATGCATTACAAAGGCCAACAACCTTCTTATTTAAAAAAAAAACGTTTTAAGAAACTACATATAATTCCTAATGTATATACTGTTGTGTTGCTCAATCCTACTACTGGTTGTAAATATTTCAATTATATCTCTTCTAACTTCTCAGTTGTATCTTTTCTTACTCTGTTGTTTTACTCAACAGAAGACAATTTCAGAAACTATCCCTCCATCCAAATATCATCCTATTTGTCTTCCTTCAAACCACTTTCAACAATTCAGTGTTCTTCCTGAGGTGAGAGCTCAAGACTGAACAAAATAGACCAAATGAGGCCTAAACAATGACGAAAGAATCAAATTCTAACCTCTTTAGATTGGTATTCAGTATTTTTGTTGATACAAATCAAACTGCTACTTGATTTACCACTTTCATTTGCACTGATTTCTTAAGAAACTAATGAATTGGAACGTATATAATTCTCATAACAGTTAAATGTACAAATCAAGCTATCTAACCCACTCACATTTTGTATAATTAAAAAACCATCTGCTATTTATTTGCCTATCTTGTCAAGTAATCTAAATCCTTTTTACAAGCAGTAATGACTTCCTCACAACTAGCAGCACCTAATACTTTAATATCAGTCTGATAATTTATTGACCACACCTTCATCAATGTCACTGATGAAAATAAAAAAGAGCAAAGGTCCTAAGAGTGACCACTGAGGTACCCCATTTATGACAATCCAGTATGACTGAACTCCTTTGATATCAGCCCTCTGCTTTCATTCAATCCTTTATTATCCAATGAGCCAAATTATCCACACCACACCTGTGAAGATAATTTGTTTTTAACAATCCTTTTATGTAGCACATTGTTAAATGCTTTCTGAAACTCGAGATACACCAAATCCACAACTTTACCCTAATTTACATAAGCAGTAATCTCTTCGAAGAACATAAAAAGATCAGTCCAGCATGATTGTTAAATGAATTTGCAAAGCACCTTTTATTACTTTAACTTTTTTCCACCACTATTTAACTAATAGGTTTATAATTACTAAGACAGTTTTTATCACCTCACTTAACTCTTGGCAACAGTCCACTCTCGAAGAACATTTAAAAAAAATGTTATTGTGTTTCTGATTGGCGACTGATGAGGAAAACTATTTAAATATTTTATAAAACTTTATTTAAAAGTAAAATATAGTGACCCATCCCTTTCATTATCATTAAAATTGTGTTTTTATTCCACTAGTCCTAACATTTTGCTTATTTTAATGTATCTAAATAAATCTTTTGTTAATTTTTTGTATTTTTCAACCAATATTTTTCATAAAACATTTCTGACTTCCTAATATTCTGTTTGACAATTTTTCATCTGCAGTCTTATGAATCTTCTGTTGTAGATCAACGTGTGTGTTTAAATTTATTATTCCTGTACTAATTTTGTTCACTGTACCCTGGTTGACACAACCAATCGGGTCTTTACTAATTTTATTCACTGTACCCTTGTTGACACAACCAATCTGGTCTTTACTAATTTTGTTCACTGTACCCTTGTTGAGACAACCAATCTGGTCTTTACTAATTTTGTTCACTGTACCCTGGTTGACACAACCAATCGGGTCTTTACTAATTTTATTCACTGTACCCTTGTTGACACAACCAATCTGGTCTTTACTAATTTTGTTCACTGTACCCTTGTTGACACAACCAATCTGGTCTTTACTAATTTTATTCACTGTACCCTTGTTGACACAACCAATCTGGTCTTTACTAATTTTATTCACTGTACCCTTGTTGACACAACCAACCTGGTCTTTACTAATTTTATTCACTGTACCCTTCTTGACACAACCAACCTGGTCTTTACTAATTTTGTTCACTGTACCCTTGTTGACACAACCAATCTGGTCTTTACTAATTTTATTCACTGTACCCTTGTTGAGACAACCAATCTGGTCTTTACTAATTTTATTCACTGTACCCTTGTTGAGACAACCAACCTGGTCTTTACTAATTTTATTCACTGTTTCCTTGTTTAGCCATCCAACCTGGTCTTTACTAATTTTGTTCACTGTACCCTTGTTTAGCCAACCAACCTGGTCTTTACTAATTTTGTTCACTGTACCCTTGTTGACACAACCAATCTGGTCTTTACTAATTTTATTCACTATACCCTTGTTGACACAACCAACCTGGTCTTTACTAATTTTATTCACTGTACCCTTGTTGACACAACCAACCTGGTCTTTACTAATTTTGTTCACTGTACCCTTGTTGACACAACCAATCTGGTCTTTACTAATTTTATTCACTGTACCCTTGTTGACACAACCAACCTGGTCTTTACTTTTTGTCACTGTACCCTTGTTGACACAACCAACCTGGTCTTTACTAATTTTGTTCACTGTACCCTTGTTGACACAACCAACCTGGTCTTTACTAATTTTGTTCACTGTACCCTTGTTGACACAACCAACCTGGTCTTTACTAATTTTGTTCACTGTACCCTTGTTGAGACAACCAATCTGGTCTTTACTAATTTTATTCACTGTACCCTTGTTGACACCAACCTGGTCTTTACTAATTTTGTTCACTGTACCCTTGTTGACACAACCAACCTGGTCTTTACTAATTTGTTCACTGTACCCTTGTTGACACAACCAACCTGGTCTTACTAATTTGTTCACTGTACCCTTGTTGAGACAACCAATCTGGTCTTTACTAATTTTATTCACTGTACCCTTGTTGAGACAACCAATCTGGTCTTTACTAATTTTATTCACTGTACCCTTGTTGAGACAACCAACCTGGTCTTTACTAATTTTATTCACTGTTTCCTTATTTAGCCATCCAACCTGGTCTTTACTAATTTTATTCGTTATACCCTTGTTTAGCCAACCAACCTGGTCTTTACTAATTTTGTTCACTGTACCCTTGTTGACACAACCAATCTGGTCTTTACTAATTTTATTCACTGTACCCTTGTTGACACAACCAACCTGGTCTTTACTAATTTTATTCACTGTACCCTTGTTGACACAACCAACCTGGTCTTTACTAATTTTGTTCACTGTACCCTTGTTGACACAACCAATCTGGTCTTTACTAATTTTATTCACTGTACCCTTGTTGACACAACCAATCTGGTCTTTACTAATTTTATTCACTGTACCCTTGTTGACACAACCAACCTGGTCTTTACTAATTTTGTTCACTGTACCCTTGTTGACACAACCAACCTGGTCTTTACTAATTTTGTTCACTGTACCCTTGTTGACACAACCAACCTGGTCTTTACTAATTTTGTTCACTGTACCCTTGTTGACACAACCAACTGGTCTTTACTAATTTTGTTCACTGTACCCTTGTTGAGACAACCAATCTGGTCTTTACTAATTTTATTCACTGTACCCTTGTTGACACAACCAACCTGGTCTTTACTAATTTTGTTCACTGTACCCTTGTTGACACAACCAACCTGGTCTTTACTAATTTTGTTCACTGTACCCTTGTTGAGACAACCAATCTGGTCTTTACTAATTTTATTCACTGTACCCTTGTTGACACAACCAACCTGGTCTTTACTAATTTTGTTCACTGTACCCTTGTTGACACAACCAACCTGGTCTTTACTAATTTTGTTCACTGTACCCTTGTTGAGACAACCAATCTGGTCTTTACTAATTTTATTCACTGTACCCTTGTTGAGACAACCAACCTGGTCTTTACTAATTTTATTCACTGTACCCTTGTTGACACAACCAACCTGGTCTTTACTAATTTTGTTCACTGTACCCTTGTTGACACAACCAACCTGGTCTTTACTAATTTTGTTCACTGTACCCTTGTTGACACAACCAACCTGGTCTTTACTAATTTTATTCACTGTACCCTTGTTGACACAACCAACCTGGTCTTTACTAATTTTGTTCACTGTACCCTTGTTGACACAACCAACCTGGTCTTTACTAATTTTGTTCACTGTACCCTTCTTGACACAACCAACCTGGTCTTTACTAATTTTGTTCACTGTACCCTTGTTGACACAACCAACCTGGTCTTTACTAATTTTGTTCACTGTACCCTTGTTGAGACAACCAATCTGGTCTTTACTAATTTTATTCACTGTACCCTTGTTGAGACAACCAACCTGGTCTTTACTAATTTTATTCACTGTACCCTTGTTGACACAACCAACCTGGTCTTTACTAATTTTGTTCACTGTACCCTTGTTGACACAACCAACCTGGTCTTTACTAATTTTGTTCACTGTACCCTTGTTGGCACAACCAACCTGGTCTTTACTAATTTTATTCACTGTACCCTTGTTGAGACAACCAATCTGGTCTTTACTAATTTTATTCACTGTACCCTTGTTGAGACAACCAATCTGGTCTTTACTAATTTTGTTCACTATAACCTTGTTGAGACAACCAATCTGGTCTTTACTAATTTTATTCACTGTACCCTTGTTGAGACAACCAATCTGGTCTTTACTAATTTTATTCACTGTACCCTTGTTGAGACAACCAATCTGGTCTTTACTAATTTTATTCACTGTACCCTTGTTGAGACAACCAATCTGGTCTTTACTAATTTTGTTCACTATAACCTTGTTGAGACAACCAATCTGGTCTTTACTAATTTTGTTCACTATAACCTTGTTGAGACAACCAATCTGGTCTTTACTAATTTTATTCACTGTACCCTTGTTGAGACAACCAATCTGGTCTTTACTAATTTTATTCACTGTACCCTTGTTGAGACAACCAATCGGGTCTTTACTAATTTTATTCACTGTACCCTTGTTGAGACAACCAATCTGGTCTTTACTAATTTTATTCACTGTACCCTTGTTGAGACAACCAATCTGGTCTTTACTAATTTTATTCACTGTACCCTTGTTGAGACAACCAATCTGGTCTTTACTAATTTTATTCACTGTACCCTTGTTGAGACAACCAATCTGGTCTTTACTAATTTTATTCACTGTTTCCTTGTTGAGACAACCAATCTGGTCTTTACTAATTTTATTCACTGTACCCTTGTTGAGCCAACCAACCTGGTCTTTACTAATTTTATTCACTGTTTCCTTGTTGAGACAACCAATCTGGTCTTTACTAATTTTATTTACTATACCCTTGTTGAGACAACCAACCTGGTCTTTACTAATTTTATTCACTGTACCCTTGTTGAGACAACCAATCTGGTCTTTACTAATTTATTCACTAAACCTTGTTGAGACAACCAACCTGGTCTTTACTAATTTATTCACTGTTTCCTTGTTGAGACAACCAATCTGGTCTTTACTAATTTATTCACTGTACCCTTGTTGAGACAACCAACCTGGTACTAATTTTATTCACTGTACCCTTGTTGAGACAACCAACCTGGTCTTTACTAATTTTATTCACTGTACCCTTGTTGACAAACCAATCTGGTCTTTACTAATTTTATTCACTGTACCCTTGTTGAGAAACCAATCTGGTCTTTACTAATTTTGTTCACTATAACCTTGTGAGACAACCAATCTGGTCTTTACTAATTTTTCACTGTACCCTTGTTGAGACAACCAATCTGGTCTTTACTAATTTTATTCACTGTACCCTTGTTGAGACAACCAATCTGGTCTTTACTAATTTTATTCACTGTACCCTTGTTGAGACAACCAATCTGGTCTTTACTAATTTGTTCACTATAACCTTGTTGAGACAACCAATCTGGTCTTTACTAATTTTGTTCACTAACCTTGTTGAGACAACCAATCTGGTTTACTAATTTTATTCACTTACCCTTGTTGAGACAACCAATCTGGTCTTTACTAATTTTATTCACTGTACCCTTGTTGAGACAACCAATCTGGTCTTTACTAATTTTATTCACTGTACCCTTGTTGAGACAACCAATCTGGTCTTTACTAATTTTGTTCACTATAACCTTGTTGAGAAACCAATCTGGTCTTTACTAATTTGTTCACTATAACCTTGTTGAGACAACCAATCTGGTCTTTACTAATTTTATTCACTGTACCCTTGTTGAGACAACCGATCTGGTTTACTAATTTTATTCACTGTACCTTGTTGAGACAACCAATCGGGTCTTTACTAATTTTATTCACTGTACCTTGTTGAGACAACCAATCTGGTCTTTACTAATTTTATTCACTGTACCCTTGTTGAGACAACCAATCTGGTCTTACTAATTTTATTCACTGTACCCTTGTTGAGAAACCAATCTGGTCTTTACTAATTTTATTCACTGTACCCTTGTTGAGACAACAAATCTGGTCTTTACTAATTTTATTCACTATAACCTTGTTGAGACAACCAACCTGGTCTTTACTAATTTTATTCACTGTACCCTTGTTGAGACAACCAATCTGGTCTTTACTAATTTTATTCACTGTACCCTTGTTGAGACAACCAATCTGGTCTTTACTAATTTTATTCACTATAACCTTGTTGAGACAACCAACCTGGTCTTTACTAATTTTATTCACTGTTTCCTTGTTGAGACAACCAATCTGGTCTTTACTAATTTTATTCACTGTACCCTTGTTGAGCCAACCAACCTGGTCTTTACTAATTTTATTCACTGTTTCCTTGTTGAGACAACCAATCTGGTCTTTACTAATTTTATTTACTATAACCTTGTTGAGACAACCAACCTGGTCTTTACTAATTTTATTCACTGTTTCCTTGTTGAGACAACCAATCTGGTCTTTACTAATTTTATTCACTGTACCCTTGTTGAGCCAACCAACCTTGTCTTTACTAATTTATTCACTGTTTCCTTGTTTAGCCATCCAACCTGGTCTTTACTAATTTTATTCACTATACCCTTGTTGAGACAACCAATTGGTCTTACTATTTTTATTCGTTATACCCTTGTTTAGCCAACCAACCTGGTCTTTACTAATTTTATTCGTTATACCCTTGTTTAGCCAACAACCTGGTCTTTACTAATTTTATCGTTATACCCTTGTTGAGACAACCAATCTGGTCTTTACTAATTTTATTCACTGTACCCTTGTTGAGCCAACCAACCTGGTCTTTATAATTTATTCACTGTTTCCTTGTTTAGCCATCCAACCTGGTCTTTACTAATTTTATTCACTGTACCCTTGTGAGACAACCAATCTGGTCTTTACTAATTTTATTCACTGTACCTTGGTTGAGACAACCAATCTGGTCTTACTAATTTTATTCACTGTACCCTTGTTGAGCCAACCAACCTGGTCTTTACTAATTTTATTCACTGTTTCCTTGTTTAGCCATCCAACCTGGTCTTTACTAATTTTATTCACTATACCCTTGTTGAGACAACCAACTTGGTCTTTACTAATTTTATTCGTTATACCCTTGTTTAGCAACCAACCTGGTCTTTACTAATTTATTCGTTATACCCTTGTTGAGACAACCAATCGGTCTTTACTAAATTTTATTCACTGTACCCTTGTTGAGAAACCAATCTGGTCTTTACTAATTTTATTCACTGTACCCTTGTTGAGACAACCAATCTGGTGTTTACTAATTTCATTCACTAACCTTGTTGAGACAACCAACCTGGTCTTACTAATTTTATCCACTGTTTCCTTGTTTAGCAACCAACCTGGTCTTTATAATTTTGTTCACTGTACCCTTGTTGAGACAACCAATCTGGTCTTTACTAATTTTATCACTGTACCCTTGTTGAGACAACCAATCTGGTGTTTACTAATTTATTCACTATAACCTGTTGAGACAACCAATCTGGTTTACTAATTTTGTTACTATAACCTTGTTTAGCCAACCAACCTGGTCTTTACTAATTTTATTCGTTATACCCTGTTGAGACAACCAATCTGGGTTTACTAATTTTATTCAGTTTCCTTGTTTAGCCATCCAACCTGGTCTTTACTAATTTTATTCGTTATACCCTTGTTTAGCCAACCAACTGTCTTTACTAATTTATTCGTTATACCCTTGTGAGACAACCAATCTGGTCTTTACTAATTTTATTCATGTTTCCTTGTTGAGACAACCAATCTGGTCTTTACTAATTTTATTCACTGTACCCTTGTTGAGCCAACCAACCTGGTCTTTACTAATTTTATTCACTGTCCTTGTTGAGACAACCAATCTGGTCTTACTAATTTTATTTACTATACCCTTGTTGAGACAACCAAACCTGGTCTTTACTAATTTTATTCACTGTACCCTTGTTGAGACAACCAATCTGGTCTTACTAATTTTATTCACTATAACCTTGTTGAGACAACCAACCTGGTCTTACTAATTTATTCACTGTTTCCTTGTTGAGACAACCAATCTGGTCTTACTAATTTTATTCACTGTACCCTTGTTGAGACAACCAACCTGGTCTTTACTAATTTTATTCACTGTACCCTTTTGACACAACCAATCTGGTCTTACTAATTTTATTCACTGTACCCTTGTTGAGACAACCAACCTGGTCTTTACTAATTTTATTCACTGTACCCTTGTGACACAACCAATCTGGTCTTTACTAATTTATTCACTGTACCCTTGTTGAGACAACAATCTGGTCTTACTAATTTTGTTCACTATAACCTTGTTGAGAAACCAATCTGGTCTTTACTAATTTTATTCACTGTACCTTGTTGAGACAACCAATGGTCTTTACTAATTTTATCACTGTACCTTGTTGAGACAACCAATCTGGTCTTTACTAATTTGTTCACTATAAACCTTGTGAGACAACCAATCTGGTCTTTACTAATTTGTTCACTCTACCTTGTTGAGACAACCAATGGTCTTTACTAATTTTATTCACTGTACCATTGTTGAGACAACCAATCTGGTCTTTACTAATTTTATTCACTTACCCTTGTTGAGACAACCAATCTGGTCTTTACTAATTTTATTCACTGTACCCTTGTTGAGACAACCAATCTGGTCTTTACTAATTTTGTTCACTATAACCTTGTGAGACAACCATCTGGTCTTTACTAATTTTGTTCACTATAACCTTGTTGAGACAACCAATCTGGTCTTTACTAATTTTATTCACTGTACCCTTGTTGAGACAACCGATCTGGTCTTTACTAATTTTACTGTACCCTTGTGAGACAAACCGATCGGTCTTTACTAATTTTATTCACTGTACCCTTGTTGAGACAACCAATCTGGTCTTTACTAATTTTATTCACTGTACCTTGTTGAGACAACCAATCTGGTCTTACTAATTTTATTCACTGTACCCTTGTTGAGACAACCAATCTGGTCTTTACTAATTTTATTCACTGTACCCTTTGTTGAGACAACCAATCTGGTCTTTACTAATTTTATTCACTATAACCTTGTTGAGACAACCAACCTGGTCTTTACTAATTTTATTCACTGTACCCTGTTGAGACAACCAATCTGGTCTTTACTAATTTTATTCACTGTACCTTGTTGAGACAACCAATCTGGTCTTTACTAATTTTATTCACTATAACCTTGTTGAGACAACCAACTGGTCTTTACTAATTTTATTCACTGTTTCCTTGTTGAGACAACCAATCTGGTCTTTACTAATTTTATTCACTGTACCCTTGTTGAGCCAACCAACCTGGTCTTTATAATTTTATTCACTGTTTCCTTGTTGAGAAACCAATCTGGTCTTTACTAATTTTATTTACTATAACCTTGTTGAGACAACCAAACCTGGTCTTTACTAATTTTATTCACTGTTCCTTGTTGAGACAACCAATCTGGTCTTTACTAATTTTATTCACTGTACCCTTGTTGAGCCAACCAACCTGGTCTTTACTAATTTTATTCACTGTTTCCTTGTTTAGCCATCCAACTGGTCTTTACTAATTTTATTCACTATACCCTTGTTGAGACAACCAACTTGGTCTTACTAATTTTATTCGTTATACCCTTGTTTAGCCAACCAACTGGTCTTTACTAATTTTATTGTTATACCTTGTTGAGACAACCAATCTGGTCTTTACTAATTTTATTCACTGTACCCTTGTTGAGACAACAAATCTGGTCTTTACTAATTTTATTCACTATAACCTTGTTGAGACAACCAACCTGGTCTTTACTAATTTTATTCACTGTACCCTTGTTGAGACAACCAATCTGGTCTTTACTAATTTTATTCACTGTACCCTTGTGAGACAACCAATCTGGTCTTTACTATTTTATTCACTATAACCTTGTTGAGACAACCAACCTGGTCTTTACTAATTTTATTCACTGTTTCCTTGTTGAACAACCAATCTGGTCTTTACTAATTTTATTCACTGTACCTTGTTGAGCCAACCAACCTGGTCTTTACTAATTTTATTCACTGTTTCCTTGTTGAGACAACCAATCTGGTCTTTACTAATTTATATTACTATACCTTGTGAGACAACCAACTGGTCTTTACTAATTTTATTCACGTTTCCTTGTTGAGACAACCAATCTGGTCTTTACTAATTTTATTCACTGTACCCTTGTTGAGCCAACCAACCTGGTCTTTACTAATTTTATTCACTGTTTCCGTTTAGCCATCCAACCTGGTCTTACTAATTTTATTCACTATACCCTTGTTGAGACAAACCAACTTGGTCTTTACTAATTTTATCGTTATACCCTGTTTAGCCAACCAACCTGGTCTTTACTAATTTATGTTATACCCTTGTTTAGCCAACCAACCTGGTCTTTACTAATTTTATCGTTATACCCTTGTTGAGACAACCAATCTGGTCTTTACTAATTTTATTCATGTACTTGTTGAGCCAACCAACCTGGTCTTTACTATTTTATTCACTGTTCCTTGTTTAGCCATCCAACCTGGTCTTTACTAATTTATTCACTGTACCCTTGTTGAGACAAACCAATCTGGTCTTTACTAATTTTATTCACTGTACCCTTGTTGAGACAACCAATCTGGTCTTTACTAATTTTATTCACTGTACCCTTGTTGAGCCAACCAACCTGGTCTTTACTAATTTTATTCACTGTTTCCTTGTTTAGCCATCCAACCTGGTCTTTACTAATTTTATTCACTATACCCTTGTTGAGACAACCAACTTGGTCTTTACTAATTTTATTCGTTATACCCTTGTTTAGACCACCAACCTGGTTTACTAATTTTATTCGTTATACCCTTGTTGAGACAACCAATCTGGTCTTTACTAATTTTATTCATGTACCCTTGTTGAGCCAAACCAACCTGGTCTTTACTAATTTATTCACTGTTTCCTTGTTTAGCCATCCAACCTGGTCTTTACTAATTTTATTCACTATACGCTTGTTGAGACAAACCAACTTGGTCTTTACTAATTTATTCGTTATTATACCCTTGTTTAGCCAACCAAACCTGGTCTTATTAAATTTTATTCGTTATACCCTTGTTGAGACAACCAATCTGGTCTTATAATTTTATTCACTGTACCTTGTTGAGACAACCAATCTGGTCTTCTACTAATTATTCACTGTACCCTTGTTGAGACAACCAATCGGTGTTTACTAATTCATTCACTATAACTTGTTGAGACAACCAACTGTCTTTACTAATTTTATCCACTGTTTCCTTGTTTAGCCAACCAACCTGGTCTTTACTAATTTTGTTCATGTACCCTTGTTGAGACAACCAATCTGGTCTTTACTAATTTTATTCACTGTACCCTTGTTGAGACAACCAATCTGGTGTTATAATTTTATTTCACTATAACCTTGTTGAGACAACCAATCTGGTCTTTACTAATTTTGTTCACTATAACCTTGTTTAGCCAACCAACCTGGTCTTTACTAATTTTATTCGTTATACCCTTGTTGAGACAACCAATCTGGTGTTTACTAATTTTATTCACTGTTTCCTTGTTTAGCCATCCAACCTGGTCTTTACTAATTTTATTCGTTATACCCTTGTTTAGCCAACCAACCTGGTCTTTACTAATTTTATTCGTTATACCCTTGTTGAGACAACCAATCTGGTCTTTACTAATTTTATTCACTGTTTCCTTGTTGAGACAACCAATCTGGTCTTTACTAATTTTATTCACTGTACCCTTGTTGAGCCAACCAACCTGGTCTTTACTAATTTTATTCACTGTTTCCTTGTTGAGACAACCAATCTGGTCTTTACTAATTTTATTTACTATACCCTTGTTGAGACAACCAACCTGGTCTTTACTAATTTTATTCACTGTACCCTTGTTGAGACAACCAATCTGGTCTTTACTAATTTTATTCACTATAACCTTGTTGAGACAACCAACCTGGTCTTTACTAATTTTATTCACTGTTTCCTTGTTGAGACAACCAATCTGGTCTTTACTAATTTTATTCACTGTACCCTTGTTGAGACAACCAACCTGGTCTTTACTAATTTTATTCACTGTACCCTTGTTGACACAACCAATCTGGTCTTTACTAATTTTATTCACTGTACCCTTGTTGAGACAACCAATTTGGTCTTTACTAATTTTATTCACTGTACCCTTGTTGACACAACCAATCTGGTCTTTACTAATTTTATTCACTGTACCCTTGTTGAGACAACAATCTGGTCTTTACTAATTTTGTTCACTATAACCTTGTTGAGACAACCAATCTGGTCTTTACTAATTTTATTCACTGTACCCTTGTTGAGACAACCAATCTGGTCTTTACTAATTTTATTCACTGTACCCTTGTTGAGACAACCAATCTGGTCTTTACTAATTTTTTCACTATAACCTTGTTGAGACAAACACAATCTGGTCTTTACTAATTTTGTTCACTCTAACCTTGTTGAGACAACCAATCTGGTCTTTACTAATTTTATTCACTGTACCCTTGTTGAGACAACCAATCTGGTCTTTACTAATTTTATTCACTGTACCCTTGTTGAGACAACCAATCTGGTCTTTACTAATTTTATTCACTGTACCCTTGTTGAGACAACCAATCTGGTCTTTACTAATTTTGTTCACTATAACCTTGTTGAGACAACCAATCTGGTCTTTACTAATTTTGTTCACTATAACCTTGTTGAGACAACCAATCTGGTCTTTACTAATTTTATTCACTGTACCCTTGTTGAGACAACCGATCTGGTCTTTACTAATTTTATTCACTGTACCCTTGTTGAGACAACCGATCGGGTCTTTACTAATTTTATTCACTGTACCCTTGTTGAGACAACCAATCTGGTCTTTACTAATTTTATTCACTATAACCTTGTTGAGACAACCAACCTGGTCTTTACTAATTTTATTCACTGTTTCCTTGTTGAGACAACCAATCTGGTCTTTACTAATTTTATTCACTGTACCCTTGTTGAGCCAACCAACCTGGTCTTTACTAATTTTATTCACTGTTTCCTTGTTGAGACAACCAATCTGGTCTTTACTAATTTTATTTACTATAACCTTGTTGAGACAACCAACCTGGTCTTTACTAATTTTATTCACTGTTTCCTTGTTGAGACAACCAATCTGGTCTTTACTAATTTTATTCACTGTACCCTTGTTGAGCCAACCAACCTGGTCTTTACTAATTTTATTCACTGTTTCCTTGTTTAGCCATCCAACCTGGTCTTTACTAATTTTATTCACTATACCCTTGTTGAGACAACCAACTTGGTCTTTACTAATTTTATTCGTTATACCCTTGTTTAGCCAACCAACCTGGTCTTTACTAATTTTATTCGTTATACCCTTGTTTAGCCAACCAACCTGGTCTTTACTAATTTTATTCGTTATACCCTTGTTGAGACAACCAATCTGGTCTTTACTAATTTTATTCACTGTACCCTTGTTGAGCCAACCAACCTGGTTTTTACTAATTTTATTCACTGTTTCCTTGTTTAGCCATCCAACCTGGTCTTTACTAATTTTATTCACTGTACCCTTGTTGAGACAACCAATCTGGTCTTTACTAATTTTATTCACTGTACCCTTGTTGAGACAACCAATCTGGTCTTTACTAATTTTATTCACTGTACCCTTGTTGAGCCAACCAACCTGGTCTTTACTAATTTTATTCACTGTTTCCTTGTTTAGCCATCCAACCTGGTCTTTACTAATTTTATTCACTATACCCTTGTTGAGACAACCAACTTGGTCTTTACTAATTTTATTCGTTATACCCTTGTTTAGCCAACCAACCTGGTCTTTACTAATTTTATTCGTTATACCCTTGTTGAGACAACCAATCTGGTCTTTACTAATTTTATTCACTGTACCCTTGTTTAGCCATCCAACCTGGTCTTTACTAATTTTATTCACTGTTTCCTTGTTTAGCCATCCAACCTGGTCTTTACTAATTTTATTCACTATACCCTTGTTGAGACAACCAACTTGGTCTTTACTAATTTTATTCGTTATACCCTTGTTTAGCCAACCAACCTGGTCTTTACTAATTTTATTCGTTATACCCTTGTTGAGACAACCAATCTGGTCTTTACTAATTTTATTCACTCTACCCTTGTTGAGACAACCAATCTGGTCTTTACTAATTTTATCCACTGTTTCCTTGTTTAGCCAACCAACCTGGTCTTTACTAATTTTATTCGTTATACCCTTGTTGAGACAACCAATCTGGTCTTTACTAATTTTATTCACTGTACCCTTGTTGAGACAACCAATCTGGTCTTTACTAATTTTATTCACTGTACCCTTGTTGAGACAACCAATCTGGTGTTTACTAATTTCATTCACTATAACCTTGTTGAGACAACCAACCTGGTCTTTACTAATTTTATCCACTGTTTCCTTGTTTAGCCAACCAACCTGGTCTTTACTAATTTTGTTCACTGTACCCTTGTTGAGACAACCAATCTGGTGTTTACTAATTTTATTCACTATAACCTTGTTGAGACAACCAATCTGGTCTTTACTAATTTTGTTCACTATAACCTTGTTTAGCCAACCAACCTGGTCTTTACTAATTTTATTCGTTATACCCTTGTTGAGACAACCAATCTGGTGTTTACTAATTTTATTCACTGTTTCCTTGTTTAGCCATCCAACCTGGTCTTTACTAATTTTATTCGTTATACCCTTGTTTAGCCAACCAACCTGGTCTTTACTAATTTTATTCGTTATACCCTTGTTGAGACAACCAATCTGGTCTTTACTAATTTTATTCACTGTACCCTTGTTGAGCCAACCAACCTGGTCTTTACTAATTTTATTCACGTTTCCTTTTTAGCCCATCCAACCTGGTCTTTACTAATTTTATTACTGTACCCTTGTTGAGACAACCAATCTGGTCTTTACTAATTTTATTCACTGTACCCTTGTTGAGACAACCAATCTGGTCTTTACTAATTTTATTCACTGTACCCTTGTTGAGCCAACCAACCTGGTCTTTACTAATTTTATTCACTGTTTTCTTGTTTAGCCATCCAACCTGGTCTTTACTAATTTTATTCACTGTACCCTTGTTGAGACAACCAATCTGGTCTTTACTAATTTTATTTACTGTTTCCTTGTTTAGCCAACCAACCTGGTCTTTACTAATTTTGTTCACTGTACCCTTGTTGAGACAACCAATCTGGTCTTTACTAATTTTATTCACTGTACCCTTGTTGAGACAACCAATCTGGTGTTTACTAATTTTATTCACTATAACCTTGTTGAGACAACCAATCTGGTCTTTACTAATTTTGTTCACTATAACCTTGTTTAGCCAACCAACCTGGTCTTTACTAATTTTATTCGTTATACCCTTGTTGAGACAACCAATCTGGTGTTTACTAATTTTATTCACTGTTTCCTTGTTTAGCCATCCAACCTGGTCTTTACTAATTTTATTCGTTATACCCTTGTTTAGCCAACCAACCTGGTCTTTACTAATTTTATTCGTTATACCCTTGTTGAGCCAACCAACCTGGTCTTTACTAATTTTATTCACTGTTTCCTTGTTTAGCCATCCAACCTGGTCTTTACTAATTTTATTCACTGTACCCTTGTTGAGACAACCAACTTGGTCTTTACTAATTTTACTCGTTATACCCTTGTTTAGCCAACCAACCTGGTCTTTACTAATTTTCTTCGTTATACCCTTGTTGAGACAACCAATGTGGTTTTTACTAATTTTATTCACTGTACCCTTGTTGACACAACCAATCTGGTCTTTACTAATTTTATTCACTGTACCCTTGTTGACACAACCAATCTGGTCTTTACTAATTTTATTCACTGTACCCTTGTTGAGACAACCAATCTGGTCTTTACTAATTTTATTCACTGTACCCTTGTTGAGACAACCAATCTGGTCTTTACTAATTTTGTTCACTATAACCTTGTTGAGACAACCAATCTGGTCTTTACTAATTTTGTTCACTATAACCTTGTTGAGACAACCAATCTGGTCTTTACTAATTTTATTCACTGTACCCTTGTTGAGACAACCAATCTGGTCTTTACTAATTTTATTCACTGTATACCCTTGTTGAGACAACCAATCTGGTCTTTACTAATTTGTGTCACTATAACCTTGTTGAGACAACCAATCTGGTCTTTACTAATTTTGTTCACTATAACCTTGTTGAGACAACCAATCTGGTCTTTACTAATTTTATTCACTGTACCCTTGTTGAGACAACCGATCTGGTCTTTACTAATTTTATTCACTGTACCCTTGTTGAGACAACCAATCTGGTCTTTACTAATTTTATTCACTGTACCCTTGTTGAGACAACCAATCTGGTCTTTACTAATTTTATTCACTATAACCTTGTTGAGACAACCAACCTGGTCTTTACTAATTTTATTCACTGTTTCCTTGTTGAGACAACCAATCTGGTCTTTACTAATTTTATTCACTGTACCCTTGTTGAGCCAACCAACCTGGTCTTTACTAATTTTATTCACTGTACCCTTGTTGAGACAACCAATCTGGTCTTTACTAATTTTATTTACTATACCCTTGTTGAGACAACCAACCTGGTCTTTACTAATTTTATTCACTGTACCCTTGTTGAGACAACCAATCTGGTCTTTACTAATTTTATTCACTATAACCTTGTTGAGACAACCAACCTGGTCTTTACTAATTTTATTCACTGTTTCCTTGTTGAGACAACCAATCTGGTCTTTACTAATTTTATTCACTATACCCTTGTTGAGACAACCAACTTGGTCTTTACTAATTTTATTCGTTATACCCTTGTTTAGCCAACCAACCTGGTCTTTACTAATTTTATTCGTTATACCCTTGTTGAGACAACCAATCTGGTCTTTACTAATTTTATTCACTGTACCCTTGTTGAGCCAACCAACCTGGTCTTTACTAATTTTATTCACTGTTTCCTTGTTTAGCCATCCAACCTGGTCTTTACTAATTTTATTCACTGTACCCTTGTTGAGACAACCAATCTGGTCTTTACTATTTTATTCTGTCCCTCCTGTTGAGACAACCAATCTGGTCTTTACTAATTTTATTCACTGTACCCTTGTTGAGCCAACCAACCTGGTCTTTACTAATTTTATTCACTATACCCTTGTTGAGACAACCAACTTGGTCTTTACTAATTTTATTCGTTATACCCTTGTTTAGCCAACCAACCTGGTCTTTACTAATTTTATTCGTTATACCCTTGTTGAGACAACCAATCTGGTCTTTACTAATTTTATTCACTGTACCCTTGTTGAGCCAACCAACCTGGTCTTTACTAATTTTATTCACTGTTTCCTTGTTTAGCCATCCAACCTGGTCTTTACTAATTTTATTCACTATACCCTTGTTGAGACAACCAACTTGGTCTTTACTAATTTTATTCGTTATACCCTTGTTTAGCCAACCAACCTGGTCTTTACTAATTTTATTCGTTATACCCTTGTTGAGACAACCAATCTGGTCTTTACTAATTTTATTCACTGTACCCTTGTTGAGACAACCAATCTGGTCTTTACTAATTTTATTCACTGTACCCTTGTTGAGACAACCAATCTGGTGTTTACTAATTTTATTCACTATAACCTTGTTGAGACAACCAACCTGGTCTTTACTAATTTTATTCACTGTTTCCTTGTTTAGCCAACCAACCTGGTCTTTACTAATTTTGTTCACTTTACCCTTGTTGAGACAACCAATCTGGTCTTTACTAATTTTGTTCACTGTACCCTTGTTGAGCCAACCAACCTGGTCTTTACTAATTTTATTCACTATACCCTTGTTGAGCCAACCAACCTGGTCTTTACTAATTTTATTCACTGTTTCCTTGTTTAGCCATCCAACCTGGTCTTTACTAATTTTATTCGGTATACCCTTGTTGAGACAACTAACTTGGTCTTTACTAATTTTATTCACTATACCCTTCTTGAGACAACCAACTTGGTCTTTACTAATTTTATTTGTTATACCCTTGTTGAGACAACCAACTTGGTCTTTACTAATTTTATTCGTTATACCCTTGTTGAGACAACCAATCTGGTCTTTACTAATTTTATTCACTGTACCCTTGTTGAGCCAACCAACCTGGTCTTTACTAATTTTATTCACTGTTTCCTTGTTTAGCCATCCAACCTGGTCTTTACTAATTTTATTCACTGTACCCTTGTTGAGACAACCAACTTGGTCTTTACTAATTTTACTCGTTATACCCTTGTTTAGCCAACCAACCTGGTCTTTACTAATTTTCTTCGTTATACCCTTGTTGAGACAACCAATCTGGTCTTTACTAATTTTATTCACTGTACCCTTGTTGACACAACCAATCTGGTCTTTACTAATTTTATTCACTGTACCCTTGTTGAGACAACCAATCTGGTATTTACTAATTTTATTCACTGTACCCTTGTTGAGACAACCAATCTGGTCTTTACTAATTTTGTTCACTATGACCTTGTTGAGACAACCAATCTGGTCTTTACTAATTTTGTTCAGTATAACCTTGTTGAGACAACCAATCTGGTCTTTACTAATTTTATTCACTGTACCCTTGTTGAGACAACCAATCTGGTCTTTACTAATTTTATTCACTGTACCCTTGTTGAGACAACCAATCTGGTCTTTACTAATTTTGTTCACTATAACCTTGTTGAGACAACCAATATGGTCTTTACTAATTTTGTCACTATAACCTTGTTGAGACAACCAATCTGGTCTTTACTAATTTTATTCACTGTACCCTTGTTGAGACAACCGATCTGGTCTTACTAATTTTATTCACTGTACCCTTGTTGAGACAACCAATCGGGTCTTACTAATTTTATTCACTGTACCCTTGTTGAGACACCAATCTGGTCTTTACTAATTTTATTCACTGTACCCTTGTTGAGACAACCCAATCTGGTCTTTACTAATTTTATTCACTATAACCTTGTTGAGACAACCAACCTGGTCTTTACTAATTTTATTCACTGTTTCCTTGTTGAGACAACCAATCTGGTCTTTACTAATTTTATTCACTGTACCCTTGTTGAGCCAACCAACCTGGTCTTTACTAATTTTATTCACTGTACCCTTGTTGAGACAACCAATCTGGTCTTTACTAATTTTATTTACTATACCCTTGTTGAGACAACCAACCTGGTCTTTACTAATTTTATTCACTGTACCCTTGTTGAGACAACCAATCTGGTCTTTACTAATTTTATTCGTTATACCCTTGTTTAGCCAACCAACCTGGTCTTTACTAATTTTATTCGTTATACCCTTGTTGAGACAACCAATCTGGTCTTTACTAATTTTATTCACTGTACCCTTGTTGAGCCAACCAACCTGGTCTTTACTAATTTTATTCACTGTTTCCTTGTTTAGCCATCCAACCTGGTCTTTACTAATTTTATTCACTGTACCCTTGTTGAGACAACCAATCTGGTCTTTACTAATTTTATTCACTGTACCCTTGTTGAGACAACCAATCTGGTCTTTACTAATTTTATTCACTGTACCCTTGTTGAGCCAACCAACCTGGTCTTTACTAATTTTATTCACTGTTTCCTTGTTTAGCCATCCAACCTGGTCTTTACTAATTTTATTCACTATACCCTTGTTGAGACAACCAACTTGGTCTTTACTAATTTTATTCGTTATACCCTTGTTGAGACAACCAATCTGGTCTTTACTAATTTTATTCACTGTACCCTTGTTGAGCCAACCAACCTGGTCTTTACTAATTTTATTCACTGTTTCCTTGTTTAGCCATCCAACCTGGTCTTTACTAATTTTATTCACTATACCCTTGTTGAGACAACCAACTTGGTCTTTACTAATTTTATTCGTTATACCCTTGTTTAGCCAACCAACCTGGTCTTTACTAATTTTATTCGTTATACCCTTGTTGAGACAACCAATCTGGTCTTTACTAATTTTATTCACTGTACCCTTGTTGAGACAACCAATCTAGTGTTTACTAATTTTATTCACTATAACCTTGTTGAGACAACCAACCTGGTCTTTACTAATTTTATTCACTGTTTCCTTGTTTAGCCAACCAACCTGGTCTTTACTAATTTTGTTCACTGTACCCTTGTTGAGACAACCAATCTGGTCTTTACTAATTTTATTCACTGTACCCTTGTTGAGACAACCAATCTGGTCTTTACTAATTTTGTTCACTATAACCTTGTTGAGACAACCAACCTGGTCTTTACTAATTTTATTCACTGTTTCCTTGTTTAGCCAACCAACCTGGTCTTTACTAATTTTGTTCACTGTACCCTTGTTGAGCCAACCAACCTGGTCTTTACTAATTTTATTCACTATACCCTTGTTGAGCCAACCAACCTGGTCTTTACTAATTTTATTCACTGTTTCCTTGTTTAGCCATCCAACCTGGTCTTTACTAATTTTATTCGTTATACCCTTGTTTAGCCAACCAACCTGGTCTTTACTAATTTTATTCGTTATACCCTTGTTGAGACAACCAATCTGGTCTTTACTAATTTTATTTACTGTACCCTTGTTGAGACAACCAATCTGGTCTTTACTAATTTTATTCACTGTACCCTTGTTGAGACAACCAATCTGGTCTTTACTAATTTTATTCACTATAACCTTGTTGAGACAACCAACCTGGTCTTTACTAATTTTATTCACTGTTTCCTTGTTTAGCCAACCAACCTGGTCTTTACTAATTTTATTCACTGTTTCCTTGTTTAGCCAACCAACCTGGTCTTTACTAATTTTGTTCACTGTTTCCTTGTTTAGCCAACCAACCTGGTCTTTACTAATTTTGTTCACTATACCCTTGTTGAGCCAACCAACCTGGTCTTTACTAATTTTATTCACTGTTTCCTTGTTTAGCCATCCAACCTGGTCTTTACTAATTTTATTCACTATACCCTTGTTGAGACAACTAACTTGGTCTTTACTAATTTTATTCACTATACCCTTGTTGAGACAACCAACTTGGTCTTTACTAATTTTATTTGTTATACCCTTGTTGAGACAACCAACTTGGTCTTTACTAATTTTATTCGTTATACCCTTGTTGAGACAACGAATCTGGTCTTTACTAATTTTATTCACTGTTTCCTTGTTTAGCCATCCAACCTGTTCTTTACTAATTTTATTTGCTATACTCTTGTTTAGCCAACCAATCTGGTCTTTACTAATTTTATTTGCTATACCCTTGTTGAGCCAACAAAAACTCATTCCTGTTTTCTCTCCATATGCAATAAAACATCAAACTTAACTGAGTTGTCATCATTTGTAACTATGTGTTCATCAGTCTGTCTTTCATTTCTTTAATAGAAAAACAGCACAGCTCACGGTAAGTGTTTTGACAAATCAGTTTGAAAAAATAATTTCTAAAAACCAGGTTTTCATCATGGTTTGACTCTTAACATTTTAGTCTTACGTGTCTGAGTGGAACACAGTGTCTCACCAGGTTTTGGGAAAAAGCACAATGTTTCACCCAAGTCATTTTTATGCATTATACCTTTTTATATTTATTTTGTAACTTTTTAGAGACATCTTACATGTTTTGTTTCAAAATTAGTGTCTAATTGGGTCAGTCATTGTAGCTTTTGTATTTTTCAAAATGAGAAGTTCTCACATTGTTGTGAAGATTGTCACTTTGTTGCATAAAACTGGTATCTCAATGGGAAGAAATTGTTCTGTTTTGAATAAAAGTTTTAATGAAACATTTATCAAATATTTTTCAGTTGAATACAGGAGACTGGAAATTTAAAAAAAATGATTGGAAAAAACAAAATACTTCTAAAGAATAACACAAAAATATGACAATTGATGTAAAGTAAACAATTTCCTAGAATTCAAACGTCATTCAAAAACTTCTTGAATATTTATAACAATTAGAGAAAGTTTGGTGGTTGATTTTTTTATTACGACATTTGGTTCTTGTAGTTACAATTTATCACAAAATAAGCAGCTTGTACTTTATCAAAGTAATACCATTTTTTTACCAAAAAGTACCAAATTTTTTCCAAACACTATTTGGAACAGGAATGTAACATCAAAAGTTTGTTTTTATTTCTGTAATTTTTTTTGCTTTGGTGTGATGTCACAGATCTGCCTGAAATTACAATATCCCCAAATTATAATTTATTAACAACTGAAATCATAATCTAATTATACTGTTTATCTGTTTAATCTCGTTGGCTGTAATAGATTTCAACTAAAAGCCTTCTATATACACTGACATAAACAATAGATTTAAACTTACAAGTTATTAATTGATTTCAAAATCTATTTTTGTTAATATGAAAGTGAATGCACTCCTTCTGCACATGTTTCTGATATTCAAAAAACCTGTAAATATTTAAAGAACAGTGTGTGCCAGATATTTATGGTGGTAAAAATAGCTTTATAAGGTTTGAGATACAGAACATCAGTGCAAGTTTTAGTTGTATTTTCAAATAAAATATCTCAGGCCTAGCTGTAAAAATAATCCATTAATTGAAATTTGGGTTATTTTCTAATTATTTTCTATTAATTCTACCATCCAAGTGATTAAAATATTGCCCATATGTTGATTGTTAAGCACAAAACTATACAATATGGTATGTGTGCTTTTGTTCACCACGGGTATCAAAATGCCACTGGTAACAGTTTTCATGTTTTTCTAAGATATCATGCAAGAGTATATAATTGTCTAACAACCAATTGGTTAGGAAAAAAATATTGATTGACCATCTCTTGTTCATTACTGTTGATGTTAATTATTTATATCGAGAATTTAAATTATTTTATAATCATTTTACTTTCAAAGTAAGACAAGGTATTATTACAAGTTTATTAACAACACTACTATTACTTAGATTTTGTGAATTAATAAATAAATGCTTGGACAAGAATTTTTGTAAGTAATTATCTTAACTGCATATGTTTGAAAGTAAATGTACTTTTGTGAATATCAAATCAGATGGTATATTAATGAATTAGGGGAAAAATATAATATTCTTATTATTAACAATACATAAAAATAATTAACAGTATTAAATTGTTGGAAGAATATCAAATCTAGTAAACTTATCACTTCAATTAAAATGCAAATATATCATGTATCACTCAGCCTAACTGTTCGTGCAAGTGCCACATCAGTACAGAGTGGCTGATACTTGTAGTTTATCGTTGAATCATAAGATTACATATCACATGATTAACAATTAACATTTGTTTTAAATAAGCATACCTAAAGTTAGTAGCCATGCTTCATCTAAATATTTATGTATGGAGGGAAATTATGTATCATATGATTAACAAATTAACATTTGTTTTAAATAAGCATACATGAAGTTAGTAGCCATTCTTCATATAAATATTTATATGGGAGGTAGACTAGCATTTTTCAGGCAAATAAAAAAACAATAAGCTGGAAGGAAAAGTTACTTGTTAACAGTAATAAAAAATAAATTATCTCACAACATCTTTGTATTTCTAAAGTGACTTTAAATTAGATTAAAAATAAATTACTGGGACCAGTCAGTGTTTTGTTCAAGGCTTGAAATGTTAGGCATTAGATAAGCAAGCCCCCCTCTCTTTTTTGTAAGTTAATGCTGTTTGACTGGACAGGGGTACAACTCTCTGATTTTTAAAAGTTACGATAAACAAATGTTCTGGAAATTATAGGCCAGCTGATATTACTTCTGTAGTGGAACAGTTCTAAGAGTGTTATAAAAGAAGTTTGTTGTTATAGTTAATTAAATCTATGTATAATAAAACCCAGAATGGATTCACTGAAAGGAAATCTTGCCTTATTAATCTTTTGGTTTTTTTTAATGAACTGAATTTATTTGGATGACCAAATGTTAGAATTGGAATACTTAGATTTTCAAAAGGCTGGTGATAAAGTGTCTGAAAATTAGTTTAAAATTTTTGAGTGTGAAAAACACTCAAATTTAGGGAACAGAATGATTGGAGGCACCAGACGATGTAATGATAATCCAATAATAATAATGCAATCTGAAAAAAACTTCTGATTAAAGAAATATAAGTGTGAAATATCATAAACATAGAAAGAAAGGACTGCTTTATCTATGGAGTTTGTAAATATGGGTTTACCTTTGATTCATGCTTGAATGAAGCAAATCATATTAATTGGAAGCAAAGAAATGGTGCTGAAAGTGGGGGAAGAAAAGTAATGAGATGGACAAATGTCTTGAGAGGTCAAACTTGAAGTAAATTAGAAGAAAGCAAGGTGTATTCTGTAGAAGATAGAAACCTTTAAAACCATTACTACTATATACAGCTGTATTTTGGATTTCAAATCTGAAGAGAGATTCTAAATAGTAAAGTAGTTTATTTCTACCAATCAGCACCTTCTGGGACATTACAGAATTAGGGACAACATCTGGAGTGGTCAGTTTTTTTGTGGGTGGTGGTCTAAAAATCATGTAAGTGTTGGGGAAGATTAATCATTGGATGGAAGAGAATCAACTTATTAATGTAACCCAGCCAAACTCGACCCTTGTTATTAATGTAGCCCAGTCAAACTAGACCCTTGTTATTAATGTAACCCAGTCAAACTATACCCTTGTTATTAATGTAGCCCAGTCAAACTATACCCTTGTTATTAATGTAACCCAGTCAAACTATACCCTTGTTATTAATGTAACCCAGTCAAACTAGACCCTTGTTATTAATGTAGCCCAGTTAAACTAGACCCTTGTTATTAATGTAGCCTGGTCAAACTAGACCCTTGTTATTAAAGTAGTCCGGTCAAACTAGACCCTTGTTATTAATGTAACCCAGTCAAACTAGACCCTTGTTATTAATGTAACCCAGTCAAACTAGACCCTTGTTATTAATGTAGCCCGGTCAAACTAGACCATTGTTATTAATGTAACCCAGTCAAACTAGACCTTTGTTATTCATGTAGCCTGGTCAAACTAGACCCTTTATTCATGTAACCCAGTCAAACTAGACCCTTGTTATTAAAGTAGCCCAGTCAAACTAGACCCTTGTTATTAAAGTAGCCCAGTCAAACTAGACCCTTGTTATTAAAGTAGCCCAGTCAAACTAGACCCTTGTTATTCATGTAGCCCAGTCAAACTAGACCCTTGTTATTAATGTAACCCAGTCAAACTAGACCCTTGTTATTAATGTAGCCCAGTCAAACTAGACCCTTGTTATTAATGTAGCCCAGTCAAACTAGACCCTTGTTATTAAAGTAACCCAGTCAAACTAGACCCTTGTTATTAATGTAGCCCAGTCAAACTAGACCCTTGTTATTAATGTAGCCCAGTCAAACTAGACCCTTGTTATTAAAGTAATCCAGTCAAACTAGACCCTTGTTATTAATGTAGCCCCGTCAAACTAGACCGTTGTTATTAATGCTTTATCTCAGGATTAGTGTTTGGGCCTTTGCTTTTTCCTTTATTATCATTTATGGGAATATAATTAGTAATGTCTACTGATTGAGGTGTTTCAGAAACACTTAGATAAATTGGTAAGTTGCAGAAATATTTGGCAAATGATCGTTTTTATGTTATTGCATTTGAGTTACTATAATTTTGATTACATATTTGATACACGTGGGAACCCATTAAGTAGCATCACTGAAGAATAGGGTATTGAAATATGTATTAGATAAACCATTCAAGCTACTGAATCAGTGCTTTGTTGATAGCAGTAAAACTTAAAAAATTAAATTCTTCTTAAACGTATATTTTTAAACCACAAAATGTAATTCTTTTTACATAAATCACAAGTTATGCTTCACTTAGAATACAATGTAGCGTTTTTCTCCGGATCTGAGAAAGGGTATTGACTTGTTGGAAAAGTTTCAATAGAGAGTTGTTGCTGTTATTTCAAGAATAGAAAGGTTATCTTATGGAAGTAGTCTAAGATTCTGTAGTTTATTTTCTCTTTGGAAAAGAAAGTTAAAGGTTGATCATATTTTACAATTTTCTCTGGAGAGTTGATAGGATAAAGGCCTTTGTTTTTTGTGTGCATATAACATGTTTTCTATGAAAACCACTATTAACAAAACATCTTTATTGTAAAGCATAATTTCTCATTTTCAGTAAAGATGACAAGCAGAGATCCTTTACTGAAGACTGACGAGGAAGAGGAGTTACTCTTTGAACAGAATGGACATCTTCCTAAGAGACATCCCACAAAACCTGATGTTGTTTTAGTAGGACACTCTCGTGGAACTAAACTGCAGGTGGCAAGAACAGTCAACCTATGTTTGTCCTTCTTTGGACTGGTAAGATTTTTATATACTTTATATATACAGAACAAGAAACCCACTTTACAAGTACTTGTGTATTTGTTGCAACAGGTATGCCTGAGTGCATATTAAATTATTTCTTTCAATGAGATATTTTAGATAGACAAGGCTACAGGGTGTAGTACATTAAAACCATAATTGTAGACTTATTTTCTTCAAACAGTAAAATTGTATCTACTCTATGTTGAGGGCCATTCAACGAACCATCTGCGATAAATATTGTTATAAGCACTCTACATGTAACCAGTCAGCTTGAAATTGTAATTGAAGGAAGGAGTTTTAACCATAATTGAGTCACAAAAACTGTAAAATTAAACCAATTATCCACTAAAGTATGATTTTTTGCCCATTAGGTTGTCTTGATTTTTCTTTTGTGGTGATATAGATTAAAGTAAGAAATCTAATTTGTGTATGAAAAGAAATTATTATTGATATAGTTTTAAAACTTCTTGTAATCCTAGGAGTATCAGTACCTTTTAAAAACATTTTCTAAACTATTTATCATCTAATTGTGATGTTTACAGGATCCATGATAATTATAAGGCAAATTATATTGTATGAGGCAAAATAATTTAAACAAGAACAATAATTACAACCAATCCCACTAATACTAGTGGTGTGTTTTTTAGATATTTTATATATAAAATGATTGAATTCAGCTAGTTCTTGTTCAGAGCTGTAGAATAAGGAAGGGAGAATAATTCATCTTATCTGTTGGGTTCGAAAGTAACTGAACCAGACTGTACGGACTTTTAGTGTAAAAATAAATTATTAAAGATCTACATTCAACTGTGATAACGTAAACAACTTTTAGGACACACTTTCGACTTGTTTTAGATGTGCTAAAACAAGTGGATTGTATGTTATCTATTTATTGTTGAAATGTATCACCAACAAGTTACAGACTCCAACTGTAAAGAATTGCAGCTCCCTATAAAACCTTACATTGGTGAGCCAGCCAGGGTTACACAGTAAATGGTGGTAAAAGAATAGAACTGTATTCGTACAATTTTTGTGGTGGCAAAAATAATGCAGAGATTACAACCATGTCAAGTGATTTTTTATGAATGGATAGTTAGGAGAGTGACTTGAGCTAAAAGTTAGCAGTCTGCTGGAGTTTGAACAACAGCAAGAACTATAGAGATAAGAAGAGACTCCACAGAGAAGACTAAGAATCTGGAGATAGATTAGTGACAGGAAATAAAATAACAGCTCAAATTGAGATCATTAACGGGAAGGATGTTGTTAACAACTGTCATTCATGCATTGACCATTTTAAAAAACAAATAATAACCATTCATTAATATTGATTTAAAAACAGTGTAACAAGTGATAGCCATTCATTAATGTTGATTTAAAAAACAATTTTTGAAAATATGCTTTGATGTTGTTATGGCAACATGAAAAAGTACCAAAAACAAGACAGAAATGGATACCAGAAACCACACAAAAATCACTCCATAAATAACCACCGAGTTGATCGTACAATCTCATGGTTATTAGGCATTGTAAGACTCGGAACAGCTGGTATGGGTATTAACACTTTTACTGTAACACTATAACGTAACTCAGCTTAAGTACTTTTATTCAAACCTGATTTTATTCAACTGACTGGAAGTTAATATTTAGTTGTAGATAAGTTTTTTGAAAGATGTGGCTACTTGTGTATTAATTCATACCTTACTTCCATACTCTTTGGTATTTCCATCCCGACATTGTCCTTATATTTTCAGAATTGTTTTTTGTATTATTTGTACAAGTTGTTTATTGTACTTTCAAAACCATGTTGGTTCTTGAACTGCTTATGCCATTCTTAAATGTATTATTTAGTTGTGTACATGTTTTGTTCTTGTATTATTTCACATGCATTATTTAGTTGTGTATATGTTTTGTTCTTGTATTAATTCACATGCATTATTTAGTTGTGTACATGTTTTGTTCTTGTATTAATTCACATGCATTATTTAGTTGTGTACATGTTTTGTTCTTGTATTATTTCACATGCATTATTTAGTTGTGTACATGTTTTGTTCTTGTATTAATTCACATGCATTATTTAGTTGTGTACATGTTTTGTTCTTGTATTAATTCACATGCATTATTTAGTTGTGTACATGTTTTGTTCTTGTATTAATTCACATGCATTATTTAGTTGTGTACATGTTTTGTTCTTGTATTATTTCACATGCATTATTTAGTTGTGTACATGTTTTGTTCTTGTATTATTTCACATACATTATTTAGTTGTGTATATGTTTTGTTCTTGTATTAATTCACATCCATTATTTAGTTGTGTATATGTTTTGTTCTTGTATTAATTCACATGCATTATTTAGTTGTGTACATGTTTTGTTCTTGTATTAATTCACATGCATTATTTAGTTGTGTACATGTTTTGTTCTTGTATTATTTCACATGCATTATTTAGTTGTGTACATGTTTTGTTCTTGTATTAATTCACATGCATTATTTAGTTGTGTACATGTTTTGTTCTTGTATTAATTCACATGCATTATTTAGTTGTGTACATGTTTTGTTCTTGTATTATTTCACATGCATTATTTAGTTGTGTACATGTTTTGTTCTTGTATTATTTCACATGCATTATTTAGTTGTGTACATGTTTTGTTCTTGTATTATTTCACATGCATTATTTAGTTGTGTACATGTTTTGTTCTTGTATTATTTCACATACATTATTTAGTTGTGTATATGTTTTGTTCTTGTATTATTTCACATGCATTATTTACTTGTGTACATGTTTTGTTTTTGTATTATTTCACATGCATTATTTAGTTGTGTACATGTTTTGTTCTTGTATTATTTCACATGCATTATTTAGTTGTGTACATGTTTTGTTCTTGTATTATTTCACATACATTATTTAGTTGTGTACATGTTTTGTTCTTGTATTAATTCACATGCATTATTTAGTTGCGTATATGTTTTGTTCTTGTATTAATTCACATGGGTATTTGGATTCCACATACTGTAGACTGGTTTGTTTTGCTGAATATTTGTAACTTTAGCACAGTGTTGATAATATCTTGATTTAATCCAGAACTGGTAAAATGGAATGATTGCTCAACTTTCATATTACTAGCTTGTTAACCTACTGTTTACAACTTGTGAGATCCACATGTCAAATAATGTTGAGTTATTGTAAGTTCCTACCTGTTACAACACTGAGTGTTAAGAACTGACTAAACACTGAGTGAAGTAACTTATTTTATACTTAAGTCCTCAGTAAGTAACATAATTTATAAATAGAAATATTAACAGTATTTGTGTTAACATGGTTATGTGTGAATCCTGTATAACAAACAGTTGAGAAAAGTGTGTTCAGGTTAAAAGTTATTGTATTTTAAAATTTGTATACACACTATAAGGTATAGTAATGGGAGTTTTACACCATTACTGCATGAAGCCACGTGTCTGGTTCTACTCTTTATGCTAACAGTATGTGTGTGAGGAATCTGTTAAATAAAAACTTATATTCCTGAGTTATTTCTAGGGATTGTGTTTTGCCATCCCTACTGCCACTTTAGAAGATTTGAGGAGATCCGTCCAGTCTGACAAAGATAGCATAGAATACATTTACACAGCGAGATATGGAGGTTACTTGTTTGGTTCAATTGCAGGTAAACATCCTTTTTGTATGCTGAACGAGAGAATAATAAATATACACAGCACTTCAAAATAATCTTTATAGACTAGATGCAGCCATTGTTCTGAATTAAATTCAAGTTTATATCATATTTCATCTGGCCAATTTACAGAGAAGATGCTGTTTATAAAATGAATTTAATGAGTTTGTTTTAAAGATCAAAGGTTATACATGTTGTGCTTAGGGATAGCTAACTACTTGTTTTCTAGCAAAGCTGAATTAGGTCATCTGCTGTGTCCACTGTGGAAAATCAAACCCTGAATTTTAGGTTTATGTAGACTTCTCTTCCACTTGAACAGTTAGCTATTTAATGGGAAAAACTATGTGGCTAAGTGAATGTGATTTGACTGAGTTAATGAAGAGATAATTTACTCTTGCAAAAATAACAGCAAACATTTTTTGTATTGAATTCTACAATAGCTGTCTCGTTTTATCACAAGCTGTCTCCAACATGAAATACATGACACATTTTGATCCCTGAGTTAGTGTGCCCAAACATTAAATTGAAAAACTGGCTTTTGTTTAACTATAAAAGTAGTTCTCATAACAGAGAACAAGAAGATAGATTTGGATTAGTTAAAGGTGAGTAAATGTAGAAAATAACTGTTTTTGATAGTTTCATGTTTAACTCGAAGGGAAACAAACCCAACATGAAATGAGACCAGATAATTTAAATCTACATTTCCTTAGAAAATTAGGAGGAAAAAAAAATCTGACAGTTTTTTTGTTTCCTAGGAGGAATCTTGTTTGACAGATACAACAGACAGTTTCTCCTCTTCCTTAGCTTGCTCGCTACTGCTGTTGGTATTGTTGTAATGCCTTTCTGTGTCAAACTAGCAGTGCTAATGACATGCACAGCAATTACTGGAATTACCATGGGATTTCTGGATACTGGTGAGTTTTGTCGTATTAAATTATTGGATTTACGTGCATCTTTCTTAAATAAAATTAATTAGTGCCATTAAATAGATTTACTTCTGATATTTAAGGATAAAGGTATTGACCATAGACACATCTTACAAAACAACCAACAACGAAACAAACTTGTTTTCAGGTATAATAGTTTTGAATTGTGAAAACTGTATCGTACTGAGGTTTATTAAAGATAAATTGTTTGTATTGTTTTAACTTCTAGGATTTTATTTTTACAAGTTTCAATGGAATTTATTATAGTGCAACATAGTTATGAGGACTTTATTTTTAAATACGTACGTGTAACCTTTCTCTCACTATAGTGAGAGAAATTACTTGTAGTTTCAGTAAATAAGTGAAAACTTGTCAATATTGGTGATTATACGAGATGAGAAACTTAAACTTCAGAAAAAATGTACCATAGAACATAAACAAATTCCTAAAAAGTATCCTTAAACCCAGCTGTGTTAAGAAAAGTGAAACAAAAATACCTTCTTGTGTTTCAGTGAATTTTGACTTCACTAGGGAGCAAATTAAATGTATTGAGTGGGATAAAATCTTGCATATTTAATCTTTAGTTTACTAATGTGTTTGATTTTGGTGTTTTATTTGTGATGCTCTTTCTTCATAGGTGGAAATGTGTGGTGTCTTGACTTATGGGGAAAGAAAAGTGCTCCTATCATGCAAGCCCTTCATTTCTGTTTTGGTCTCGGAGCATTTATAGCTCCTCTGGTTGCAGAACCTTTCCTGTCTCCTCATGTTACTCAGTCAGCAGTATCGCTACCAGAAAATGGTTCTAACATCACTGATAGCAGGCTAAACATGGCTTCTTTAAACTTTGCTCATGGTCCAGTATCGGGAAGAAATAATGTGCGTCATTTATTAGGTTTATCTCTCAGTGGAGAAATAGACTCTCGCATCTCTGTTTCTCAAATACAGCCAGTTCAAAATTATATGGACTTGAGTTCATTTCATAATGTAGTAAGAATAAAAAATCTGGTATCTCCATATAATCAGAATGTGGGTAATTCATTTATAACTCAAAAAAAACCTGAAATTCACTTGTTTCAAAAGAGAGATACTGATGTAAATGCAACCTCAAAGGAACTTAATAGTATAACAACAGTTAATGGTTTGAATGAATCTATAACTTCTCAAAGAAGCAGTGAACAGTCCAACCTTAATGATTATGAAGGTGGAATAATCAGTGATGTTTCTAAGATAAAAGGTAATGCTATATCAAATAATAATTCCAAAGAAAACATTGTAAACAATGAAACAATAACTGTGAGCTCTGGTGAAGATGAAACTGTTGCCTCTTTATCACAGAGTTTACCTAATTCACACAAACCAAAACCAAAACCGTCTGTAACTGGTGCTAAGGTTCCTGTTGATAAAAGTCCATGGAATAGAAAACCTTTGAAATCACCTTATATTCCTGAGAAGTTCGTGAGTAATGAAAAAAGTACTGAAGATGTTTTGAATAGTGGAGCAAATAATGCTACCCAATTCATTGAAGCAACCCATCCAACTGATGTAATTATGCCTAATGACACTGAAGATAAAATAATGCAGCCAAGTGACACAGAAAGTGGTAGTGAAAATAATAGAACAAAAACCTTAGATTCAAGTACAGAGTTGCTTCATCAAGAGTTGACCATGACTGTTCCCATGAGTAAGGCATCTTATTTGCAACCTGTATCAGAGAATGATACTCACTTGTCTGATCTGGTTAAAACGACATCAGAGGAACCTGAAGGAGCTTCTTTGTCAAATTCTAGTGTTGAACATTATTTAAACAAACTACAAATGCATCAAGAACTGATCCAGATGTAGAACGTGAACAAATTTTAGCAATAACTACAAAGCCTCCAAAGAATGACTTCGATTCCAGTAAGTATAAACCTACCAATGTATCTTCAGAAGAAGTGAGAGGGTAAGGATACATCTTTGATGGAGATGTGGCTTGATGTAGGTTCATCTGTAAGCAGCTTCAAACTATGAATAAAAGTAGTAACAAGGAGAACATCTTGCATCAAGCTCCAACAAATGATGTCTTGGAAGAATCATTAGAGACATCCAGTATTTCTGATATGCTGACCTTAGAAGTTGAGCATACGTCAGCTGTTTCAGAAAACAATAAGACAAACAACAAAAGAAAAAGCTATTGCTGGACTATCACCAGTAGAGATGAAATTACATCAGAATCAAGTAGTTCAGAAGGTCAAAAATCCAATATGGAAAACACATCCAGTTTGGTTATTGTTCATAATACCAGCAATGCCAAAGATGAACACAAAGGAGACATGATTAGTTACTTATTCAAGTTGATGCATAAAAATCGGTTGGGGAAGTTTGAATTTGCTTATGTGATCTTAAGCATCTATGTACTGATTGTGGCAGTTGTTTTTTCTCGTCTTTTTGTGTCTGAACCCCCGAGAACCTCGCCTCCAGACAAGAAGAAGTAGTTAGATAGATCTCATCACGTGAGTAGAGTTGTTTGTTATTTCCGTTGTTGGTCTTCTGTCTGTCTTCTTGTGCTTGTATGTCGGTATTCAGGTGGCAGTAGGACAGCTACTTCAGAGATTTGCCATTAAGGAAGAATGCAGCTTTCCAAATACCGTGGATCTTTCTTAAATTCCTGTACTGGGGAAGCTTTGCTCTTGCAAGAGGGTGTCCAGTTGGTATTGCTGCAAGAGTAGAAAAAACTTTGCCACATGCTGTTTGCGAGACTTAATTGTGTGTTTAAGGGCCTCTGTTCTTTAGTTGCTGGAGCAATAAGTTGGAACGTTACTGTGGGTGGGAATAGTTGTTCTTGGGCTTGGTATGGCTTCCATTCTACCAGCTGCTATTTCTTGGGTTGAAACGATATATCCACGTAACTAACAATGGCTGCAGCAACCTTTATTCTTGGAGCAGCTTTAGGAGAGATGGTAATTCCCTTACTGATTAACAAGTTTATCTCGGAAGAGCCGATGGTGCTCCTGTATGTAAATGTGGCCGTCCATGCACTTTGTTTTCTCACTTTCCTCATTTTGTGGACTCTTAGCATCACGTTACCGGAGAGAAGTACAGATCCATTTCTTCAAAAACTGGTTATTCTGTTAGCCAGTGCAGACGAAACAGATGATACAATGGAAATGTCACCCACAAATTTCACTGGCAAAACAGCTATAACTCTCTATTCTTTTCAAAAGAAACAAAGGTTTTATGACATTGCCAAAATATGAATCTTTTTTTAAAAACATGCATGGTACACTAGAACAAACTTTTCTGCTTGTTTAATAGCCAAATAATTTATGTAACAGAATAATGTTTTGTGTAGTTGTTACTTTATGTGTGTTTTTAATTTTGTTTTGCTTTGTTTTTATAGCAACTTCTTTTTTTACATTTTAGAAGTTGACTGAAACAGCTAGGGAAATGTGCTGTAATTTTTAAATTGTTGACCGGAGTTAAATTAAATAAAATGAATAATTATGAGTGCTAATTATGTAAATACAATAATTTGACTACCTTTATTGTTAATTTTCTGTTAATTTGCAAAGCATATATTAATGTGTGACTTAAATAATTGTTTCGTATTAAATGATACTTCACTACAAAACATGAAAAATGTTGATGAATAAGCCAGTTTGAAGTACAAGTAAAGAATCTTTGTTTTTTCCAATTCATGTTGCTAGAGAAATTCAGATGTTAATTGGTAGCTTCTAGTCTTGTGGA
Source organism: Carcinoscorpius rotundicauda (assembly GCA_011833715.1). NCBI lineage: Eukaryota > Metazoa > Arthropoda > Merostomata > Xiphosura > Limulidae > Carcinoscorpius > Carcinoscorpius rotundicauda. Next base: position 155,052,909 of record CM022393.1, on the reverse strand, counting down.
AAGTGTTTCTAGTAATGCGTGAAAAGGATAGATTTTTTGCATTTATTGCTTGAAGGTGATCCAACACAGATTTTCACATTTATTGCTTGAAAGTGGTTTAACACAGATTTATTAATGTTTTTTTCATTTGATATAACTAATAATTAGGTGTTTTAGAAAACATGTCAGCATAATGTCAAACAATCGTATCTCAGTGTTTTGTCCAAACAGTTGTTCGATTTCTTGGCTTCTAGTGTTACATTACAATATTTTATTTATAAATTATCCTGAAAAAGTTTCCTTCAAATATATATCATATGTTCACAGTTTTTATTATGTTTTCATTCACTGATCAATGAACTAAGTTATTTTTAAACTAGCATCTGTACAACTGTGATTTCATTAGTATAGAATGTGTTGCATTCTTCATCCATTGGAGTTTTAGCATTAAATATCTTTGTGTTGTGTAAATTTATATAAAACACAATAGCTTTAAAATGTACCACGAGAATTAAAAATTACAAAATTTTGTTTAAATGTTCTTACTTGGTTATAACCAAAGAAGTAGATAAGTATTGTGACATACTTTCATTGGACTGTATGTTTTAGCTAGCATGGATATTTAAAAATGTGAAATATTAGTTATTTATTACATGTTTAAAAAACTGCACATGTCATTATGTTCTATTTCAAGCCAAGAATTGTGGTATATAAATATACTAAGTTATCTGGTTGTAAAAAGTTAATTCTTGTAATAACAAGAATGTCCACAAGTTTACACCTCTGTTGTCAGTTTATCTTTCAGATACTAGTAACAGCTAAAAAAACAAAGTGTACTAAATTGATAAATATGTATGATGCATTTGAGTAAAATTAATTTTGTAAACTTGTTCCCAAACTTTTATCTCCAGGTATTTTTTAATGTAGTACATCAAAATACTCTGTAGTGTGCCTCATACACATTTAGAAAATCAATGGATACAGTGTAGTGTAACTTAGTGTAGACCAGTTTGATCTTCTGTAAGACAGCGTACACAGTTGTGTGATGTCTTATGATAACATCAGGGTTACAATAAATTGTATTAATGAATATAAAATTAATTATTCAAAATTGTTCTTAAGTAGTTTTGTACAAATGAGCAACAGTATACATGGTTCATAGCACAATGAATTTAGTCTGTGCTGTATTTCTTAACATTTCTTGGATTCAGTTGCCTGAACAGCAAAGACAATTTTGAAATGTCCAATACTTTAAATAGAGCTTAGAATATATTTATTCAGTGACTTCAGTTATAAATTTAAGACTTAAGTGCAAGTTAAGTCACTGTATGATTAAAAACACAATTTATTTTTAAATCTATAAAAGTATGACTTGTAGACTGTTGAATATTTATTGGTAACTGCATCCAAATACACTAAAGTAATCTTGACAAAACAATCGGTAACTTTTTTCTTACATTTTTAAAATGAATTTTCTATTATTGTGTTCATCAAGTTTTAGACATTTTAAGATCATTGTTCATTGAACAGGTAATCACAGGGGAGAAAATGAACCATCATAATAAATTTATTGTGAAAATAAAATAACTTTTTGTAACGTATGGCTTACAAAATGATATTCTGTAGTAACGTGAAAATGTTTAGATGTTAAAATTTAGAAAAGTTATATAGAAAATATTTTAAAGTTTTAATTAAAATTGAAGTTTAAAATGAGCTATCAAATAATTTCAAACTTGCTTGTTGTCTGATATTTCCACATTTGAAGGCCTCGATTTTGTTAAGGTGTACAACAGCGTCCTGCAGGATAAATATTTAAATGGAATAATATTTGTGAAACAAGTAGAAATAAGACATTGTGAAACATCCAGTACAAGTTGTTCTTAAAGTATGTGATGTTGGAACTTGTATGATTACCATGAATTAATTATGTTTTTGAAATTTGATGTACGCTTGTAAAAGTTTTACTTCATAAGAGATAAAGTAATACAAATTATGACTTACAGATGAACAGTTACATAAATGAAGTATTTATTAATCTGACAGCTGTGATTGTCCCAAAATACAACTTCTGGATGTTCATATCTGTACACATGACTACTAAACATGCAGAAAAGAAAATACTGCTTGAAATACTTCTTTCTTGAACTCCTTCAACTGGTTAGTGACATATCTACCTTGTCGTGCAGGAAAGTGTGGTGTAGAATTAAATTGTTCATAAGAATAATAGAAGTGTTCTAAACACAAGTAATTCCCAAAAATTATGTATTGAATTTCTCCATTTAACAAAACAATATTATGAAATTATGATTATTTCTGTGGACTATTTTTCAAGTAATATTTGTTAACCGTCTTTGTAACATTTGTATAATGTTATCTTTCTCAGGTAGTTTTGTTTCTGTAGATGCTGTGCGGTGTATTGTAGTAATCTCAGCAATAAATAACTTATTTTGCTCTCCATGAGCAATATACACATAGTATGCACACAATAAAACGTTCATATTGTTTACTCATAACAAACTTTGGTATTGATGTGAGAGAAATTAGGGGCAGTCTTCTGATTTATGTCTGCAGAAAGATGACTCATTTTCAAATATTAAAAACAGATTTTTTACTTAGAGTTTTTCTTTATCATGAATTTGTAAATTAGATTAAATTTTGGTACAATTGCTAAAATGTTTCTTTAAAAAATCAGGCAGCTCAGTAATAGAAGGAAATGAAAAGTGAATATAACACAGCAGTGTGTGCATATCATGTGGATGTATTATACATTGTATTCCAGTCATAAGAATCCATATTTCATTTGTTTATTTAAGTATTTTATATTAATGTGTAACAGTTTTCATTTAACAATTAAAGTACACAGTATCATGGTATCACAATCTCATAAGTTTATGTTACTGCATTTGTAAGTTTCCAATAAAGTCTGTTGAAGAAATTGTTTTGACTTTGTATATTTTTAAGAAAAACTAAATGTTTAGTCCATATACAGTCACGTAACTATACAAGTCATGCACTGTGTGTGATGAGAAACCCACTTGAAGTAAAAATGTATTCTCAAGATGACTGAAGTGGGTATTTAAAACTTTAAAATAAAGAATAATGGTTTGACCTTTTTAGGTCATTTTCAGATTAACAACATTGATCTAAGAGGGTTGAAATATTGTTTATTTTGAAGTTTTAAATACCCATGTCAGTCATCTAGAGAATACAAACTATGCTTTTGTAATCCAGTTGACATCATTGTATTTGAAGCTTCTAAAACTTTAATATTGTTCTTGTAGGTCAAGATAATCGTAGAATTCCCTCTTGTTGTAAGTATGTAACGATACAGAGATTATGTAAGTTAGTGAAAATGAAGTTGAGTACAAGATTGTCAATCTATCTGTAGTTTCTAAAGTGAAAGTTTCAGTTTGTATTGTAACAACAAAGATAAAGAATTTGTCTTGCTAGTTAGGTTCTGAAGTAACTCAACCACCTTGTGTGAACTTCTGAAGTAAAAGCAAATTATTTATAGCTCTGGAGGCAATTATGGTAGTCCATGGGGTAATGTAAGTGAATTTATCACTGATTATATTGTGGTAACACAGGAGAGAATTAATTTGTCTCATCAGTTGGGTTCTAAAGTAACTGAACAAGTCTGTGAGGACTTTGATGAAAAAGTGAATTATTTGAAACTAGATTCTAGTGTGGTAACTTCTAAAGAATTGTTTTGTATGAACATTTGACTTGTTCAACAGTTGTTTAACAATTATATTGTGTTATCTATTTATTGTTGAAATGTGTTACCAAAAAGTCAGGCACCTGTAAATAATCATAACCCTTAATAAAGCTAACATTGATGAGTCAGCTAGGATTATACAGTGGTAGAAGGCAGTAACAACAGTAGAAGGAGGTCTGTATATACACAACTGTTATATTGTTAAAATAATGCTAAGATTACAATTATGTTATATAACCTTGGGCTAAAGGATGATGTACCAGTTTGTTAAGCAACAACAAGAAGAATTAGAGAAGAGAGAAAGAAAAACAAAAAGAAAGAAATTGGAAATAGAGAGAAAGTTGCACAAAATGAGATTGTTATTTTTGGGTCCATCTTTCTGTTAGGTGATCCTGGCAATCGGGGCTAGTCAATCCAAGCTGCTTAAATTTTATAAATAGAAAGAATGAATGCTTTCTTCATAAGTATGAAATCTTCACTTAAAGTCAGAACTGGAACAAAGGTAACTGGTAAGTCTGTCTCAGCTCACTTTTCACAGGAAAAGGCTTAAAAGTATGCAGACATAATGTCAGAAGATGCCATGGGCTGTGGCAAATTAATGTTGCCTTTCTGAAATGCTGTGAACTTCAAAAGGAAGATTTTCACCAGAAATACAGAAGTTAAACATGACACTTGAGAAACAGTATTTCAGTTTGTGGTTTGACTACGGCAATACTTGACAAGGCAGACTGGTATTGCCAAGTGTGAATCATTTGGAGGGACTAATAAATCTTCTAATACATTAACAGCTCATAAATCAAGGGCTTAACTTCCATCTCATTATTCTTGAAGGAAAAAGCATTGAAAATTGTGGATGGGATGACCAAGCTGACGGAACAGTACATGAAAGTCCTTGAAGGGAGGTATAACTGGCAAGTCCAAGTTTAATCTGTTAAAGTTGAAACCAGGAGTGACTGAGCAGAAACAAGAGTTTGCCGATGATAACCTCTATGCAAGTGGAATTCTATGCACGTGTTTGCTATGTATGGTGACCCCTGAAGGGGAGGAGAAGGATCCTAGTGATTGAGGGGTCCAACCCTGACACACCACTTTGGTTCTGAATTACTGTAGATGTGCAGCCGTGGGGTGATGCCACCTAGGATCAATCAGCTGATCCATTTGGGATAGGGTTAACCAAGTACCAGTGTTGAATGTACTTAACAGGTGTTATGGACATTGTGTCTGATGTTGATGTTCAGGTATAGTGCTTATGAAACCCTGGCATTTCTGCAGTGTCCTTATTTAGTATTACAATGCATCTTCTCATGATGGGTAGGAACAGTGAGCACTGAAATATATTCCATTTATTAAGAATACTCATTCATGAATTAGAAACAGATTACCGGAAAACAATCACTCATGGATAACTCTGCATAGTCACAATTAGTCATCATCTATATATAGATTTCTCATTTTGCATTGATTATCTGAGAAATCCTTAGGGCAGATGTCTCCCTCTTTCATTTAAAAGGGATTATAGGGGCTTGCTGACTCCCCCAAATCGGAAAGAAAGTTGCACTCTGGAGTCATTTTGATGGTAACATTTTCAATGCAACATACTAAACTGAATTCAAAGAGCATTGAGGATATACCCATTGAGGTTACTCCACGTGCTTCTCTCAATTCCTTAGGAGGAATTATTGTTAAGAGGAACTTCAAGAACATTCGAAAGTCTGAGATCATTGCTGGATTTTACAGCCAAGGTCTTTGTGGTGCAATGTATCTCCATTTGCAAAGATGGAATTATGCTGTCTGATAATTTTCTAATTTTGACACATCACCACATTCACCTGCCACAGTCAAGGCAGGTTACCTGAACCGTAAGGTATGGCCATTTCTTCTCAACCCTCATGGATGTTTCCAGTTCAGTCACTTGAAGACGTTATATCATGGTTCTTTAACATGTGCTTGTTCTAGTGGCAAAGACCATGACAGCTATGAATGTATCCTGGAAACACTGTTAACTGCAGTGATTCACACCCTCATACTTTTGTTCCTTTCTTAAGTGGGTGGAGGTGAAAGAGGTGCACACCTACCCCAAAGTTTGTCCACAACTCCATCTTGGACATGTGTTATTGCACTCCCTTCCATTGCTGCACTGGGAGTGCAAACAAATCTCTCTGTGCCTCCAACAGTCATATTCTTACTACATGAAGAATATTTTGCTCTCTATGGTTAAGTGATTTGCCAAGTCTGTGTTTACTCATATCTGTCCCCACCACTCTTTCCAGTAGCTCCCTAGATCCATACCCTTTGACTCCATATTCTGGAATTTTCTTGGATTCATCGTCTGTGGTCTTGAGATGTCAAATAATTATTCGTTGGTTACTGGATTATTTATCCTGTAATAAAGACCTGCCTTGTCAACCTAGAGCATGATTAATGGAGGTTGATAGACCTCCTTTTAATAAAGAAAAAAATATGTGGTAGAAAACAGAATATATCTGCTCATTTCTCCTCCATCTAAAAATGGCCACTTTGATACGGTGGAACTGTCAAAGTTTCCATTCTAATTTCAAGGAAGGTTTTTGAAACGTCAATATAGTCGCCTTTCGGCAGTTTCTTCATACTGCAGTGACAGGTTTTGTGATGGAGGTGTGGCACTACTGGTCAGACAGAAGGTTCTCCTACCCACAGTCAACAACAAGCTCATCTTGTTGTAAAAAGGACCTTTTAAAATACAAGTTATCAATAGAATGTGCTATAAAATAAAAGTAAACGGAATAATCAAGATCTATCACGCCCTTATTTTGAAGTTGTACTTTGATTGTAAAGACCTAACATCTGTTGTGGCACAGTTGGACATGGCGGTTGTATCTGTCACAGAAGCAGAACCTGAAGACGGTGACTTTCTCATAAAAGATCTTAAGATGATCAACATCAGCGAAGAAATGACTGACAATCAGGTAAAAAAACCAACGTCTGATCAGTAAATTATTTAAAATTAGATTATACTGTGATAACATGTCTAAAGAATTGTTTGTATTACGTTTAACTATTTTGAAAGATATTATTTTAAAACAAGTGTTTTATCTATTAATACCTCCCAGTGAAACGGCGGCTTGCAATGCTAAAAACTGGGTTTCGATCCCCGTGGGGGACAGAGCACAATTAGTCCGTTGTATAGCGTAATTACAACAACAACGATCTGTTAATTGTTGATATTAGTCGCCAACTGTTAAAAACCGTATGAAAACCATATACTGAGCTACACAAGGTCTTAAATTAATATCTGAAAATCTTCGCAATTCGAATTATTTTCTTATATATTAGCATCAGTGTGGCTTTTGTGAGGTTTTGAATAAAGCCTGTCGTTAAATATTTTGCACATCAACAGGTCCAAAACTCCACAAATGCTTCTAACATTGACATCACTGAAATACAATTGGAAAATGGCTTTTACATTTTTCCTCGACAGATTTAGTGATTGATATATTGGACATAATTGCTTTATATAATTTTCTCTTTAATACAGATAATGGTTAATTGGCTGATATAATATTAAGCTGTGGTAACTTAGAAAACAGGCTGTCCAGAAAACATTGCATTTGGGACCATTTCTGTTCTCATGGGCTTTCCTTCACAGTTTCTACATTTGACGAGAAACGAAATAATACAAGGTGTTCGAAAAGTCTGTTTGTTTGTTTTGGAATTTCGCACAAAGCTACTCGAGGGCTATCTGTGCTAGCCGTCCCTAATTTAACAGTGTAAGACTAGAGGGAAGGCAGCTAGTCATCACCACCCACCGCCAACTCTTGGGCTACTCTTTTACCAACGAAAAGTGGGATTGACCGTAACATTATACACCCCACGGCTGGGGGGGCGAGCATGTTTTTGCGCGACTCTCAGATTACGAAGCGCACGCCTTAACGCGCTGGGCCATGCCGGAAAGTCACTGTGCATTTATTAAAACTCGACAGTGAATTTTCGAACATCTTGTATGATGAAATGATAAAGTTCAACGTTTTAGGCAATATGTTCGGAGATTCGTAGAGAGTACAATAAGTACTTAAGTAAACAGATAACATCCAGATAATTATCGTAAAATATTGAGAAACACAAACTGTAAAACGGTAACAATCTAATGTTATCACTGCTTTTGTGAAATATCATAAATTCTGTAGTTTTACGTGGAAATGAAATTGTTTGATTAGATGGCATACTTGAAGAAGGTAAGTGATATTCATGTTAAAACTGATGAAACCAATAATAGAGTAATTTTTAAATTTCCAGATGTTGATGCATCATTAATAAAGTAATTAATATTTTAAAATCAGTTTTCTTTTTATTTGTTAAAAGTAGCTTTTAAACTTTGGAGTAGGTAAACTTCCATATCATTTCAGCTTAAAAGCTCAAACAAAGAAAATACACTAGATGGCCAATATTACGTCGTCACCCCTTCTAATTAGTGAGTTCGGCTCTTTTAGCCGCACTCATTACTAACAGATGCATAAAATCAACCATACAGCCATGCAATCTCGTAGACAAACATTGGTAGTGGAATGAATCGTTTTGAAGGCCTCAGTGACTTTCAACGTTGCACTTTCATTGGATGTCGCCTTTCCAAGTCAGTTCGTCAACTTTCTTCCCTGCTAGAGCTGTCCGGTCAACAGTAAGTGCTGTAATGAACTGGAAACTTCTGGGAGCAACAACAGCTCGGCCACAAAGAGGTAGGGCAACCAAAGTTCACAGAAACGCTGAAACGCGTAAAAATCGTCTGTCTATCGTTGCAACACTCACTACCGAGTTACATATTGCCTCTAGAAGAAACTTCACCACATGAACTGTTCTTTGGGAGCTTCATGAAATGGGTTTCTATGGCCGAGCAGCCGCACACAAGCCTAAGATCACCATACGCTATGCCAAGCGTTAACTGGAGAAGTGTAAAACACACGGCCATTGGACTCTGGAACAGTGGAAAGGAGTTTTCTGGAGTGATAAGCCACACTTCACTTTCAGGCAGTCTGACAGACGAATCTGGGTTTGGCAGATGCCAGAAGAACGCTACCTGCCTGAATGCATAGTGGTGACTGTAAAGTTTTGCGGAGGAGGTTTTATGATCTTCAGCTGTTTTTCATGGTTTGGGCTGCTGTTTAGTTCCAGTGAAGGGAAATCATAATGTTACAGCATAGAGTGACATTCTGGAGAACTGTGTGCTTCCATCGTTGTGGCAACAGTTTGGGAAAGGCCCATTTTTGTTTCGGTGTGCCAATGCCCCTGTGCACAAAGCGAGGTCCATAAAGACATGGTTTGCCTAGGGTGGTATGGAAAAACTTGACTTGCCTGTCCAGAGCTCTGACCTCAATCACATCGAACACCTTTGGGATGAATTAGTGCACCGACTGGGAGCCAAGCCTTCTCGCCCAGCATCAGTGTCCGATCTCACTAATGCTCTTGTGGATGAATAGGAGTGAATCCCCTCAGCCATGTTCCAAAATCTAGTCAGAGCTTTCCCAGAAGGGTTTAGGCTGTTTTTTTGCAGAAAAAGAGGCACCAACTCCAATTAATGTTTTGGAATAAGAGGTTCAACATATGAGTGTGATGGTCTGCTATCCGCATATTTTTAGCCATGTTGTGTATTTAAGCTATGCATTTCTCCTGTTCCGTGATCAGTTCAAAATTTCATGATGAATTAGATCAAATTTAATAGAAAAGCGAATGTGCAAGAAAATTATAAAAAAAATGAAAATATGGGAAGAATAATCACGTTGTTATAATTGAGAAAATTTCTTATTTTATTTACCCAAAATCAAACATTTTACTCATTTTCGACGAAAGGTATCTGTTGCAAATTAGATTTGTTTCTTTGTGTGTTTACGTGCAAATTATCTCTCGTGTTGCTTTCTTATGCAATCAGATATCAGTTGACGAGATCATAAGCATGTTTTTAAAATGGAACACTTCCTATTGTTGTAAATTATAGCTTTAGTTCAGGAGTAAACTAGAAAGCATGTGACTAAGGTCCAGTTGGTTGGTTTGGTGTTTTATGGCGCAAAGCAACTAAGCTATCTGCGCCGGCTGAGATGTGTATGGTTGTCATACATATAAGTAAATACTACGTTTGGTTAAGTTGTCAGTTGAGTAGTGGATGAGTATTTAGAAAAGTCATTGATTGACTTCGTGTATTCATTGTTGTAATCTATTTAAGTCAATTAACAAATATAGGATTGATGTAAGCGTGTAGAGATGATCAAAGAAATTACAATAGCAAAATGAAAGAAGCACAAAACGACACCTAGAAAGTGAAAAGCGAAATACAGAAAGGCATTAGCAAGTACGAGTAGACTGTAACGACAAAATTAAAGTGACAGAATAAAATTTTGGAAAGACAAACTGGTAAATGCGAAAATTAAGCTAGTTTTACCTGTTTCTGCATACACCCAAGAAATCCAACTTAAAACTCCATTTAAATAAAAATGAAATAGGAAAATCTATTTGGTCTAATATTGACACAACAAAAGGTGCTTCATCTGCAGATGAGGGGCCTTCCTAAACTACCCTAGCAAAGTCCAATACCAAATAAATTTTAAAAATTTAATCAAAGATATCCTATTATAGAAAATCTGTGAATTTAGTGAGCAAATTCAACAACATGCCCTCTTCAGCTAACATAACATTAAAGGACAACGATGGATCTTTTGACTCATCTAGGCTATCCTATCTACTAAACTAAAAGCCAACCCTTAACAATCAAATATTTATCAAGCTTTATCTTAAGTGAACGACATTTACCACATCTGAAGGCAGCCCTTTCCAAAGGCAAACCATGTCATGATTTCATGACATATACATTTAAAACTTATGTTTAACCTAGCGTATTAAATTTTTTAACTGAAGGTACGTTGTTGTGTTTTTAATGCCTCAGTATATTTACATTAGACCTGTTATGCACTGCCAGAAAAAGTGTCTGTGGAAGTAATAAAATTTTAAAATTTTCTAATTTATTTATCGGTTAAGGCGTGCTACTCGTAAACTGAGGCACACGGGTTCGAATCCCCGTCGCACCAAACATATTCGCCCTTTCAGCCGTGGGGGCGTTATAATGTGACGGTCAACCTTACTATTCGTTGGTGAAAAAGTAGCCCAACAGTTGGCGGTGGGTGGTGAAGACTAGCTGCCTTCCCTCTAGTGTTACACTAGTGTTAAATTAAAGATATCTAGTGCAGATAGCCCTCTTGTAGCCCCCACTGGCTCAGCGGTATAGCTGCAGACTTACAACGCTAAAAATCGGGTTTTGATACCCGTGGTGGGCAGAGCACAGATAGTTCATTGTGTTGCTTTGTGCTTAATTCAAAACAACAACAACCCTCTTGTAGTTTTGTGTGAAACTCAAATACAAACAAATACTTTATTGCATAAAAACTCTTCCCCTCTTCTTAAGGATGTTTCTGTACAGAAATAGGAGTTAAAGTTTATTTAGGTGTCGTTCAGGATAAGAGAGTAAAATAAAAATATCTCTACAACAAGCGTTTATATTTATAAAGTTTTGAATGGTTGAATTAAGTTGAATTTAAATTTTAAAATATGGAATCGAGTGCCTTGTGTTGTTTTGAATTAAGCACCAAGCTTCACAATTGGCTATCTGTACTCTGCCCACCACGGGTATTGAAATCCGATTTTTAGTGTTGTAAGTCCGCAGACATACCGCTGAGCCACTGGGGGAGAGCAAGTGTCTTGTGATCAAAACAAGGTGCCTAACTTTGGAACAATAATAAACATGCGTGTAATGGTATATAAACACATTACTAAATCAATCCAATATTATTTTGACGAATTATTTAAAGCTAATATGCAAGATAAAAAGTATAAATTCGTATGGGCGCTCGACTTCTAATCCGAGGGTCGTGGGTTCGAACCTTCCTCACATGAAAGATGCTCGCCCTTTCAGCAGTGTGAGTTTTAATGTGATGGTCAATACCACTATTCATTGATAAAAGAGTAGTTCAATAGTTGGCGGTGAGCCTTTCCTCCTTACACTGCAAAATTAGGGACGGCTAGCGCAGATAGCCCTCGTGTAGCTTTGTGCGAAATTCAAAACAAACCAAACCAATGAATACTGCAAAGCCGGCCTCAACGCCAGAATAGTAAACCTCAATTTTATCTTAATTGTTATAACAAAGAGAATTCTGTTCATAAAAGTAAAATGTCTAATAGCGATAAAACCATAAACATATTGCACCAAGAAAAAAATTATTGATACGTATTTTTGTTTAGTCTTGTAAAGTTTTATAAACATGGAAACTATATATAAGATGTTTAGCTTATTTTCTTAACCTTTTCAAGTTAAATTTAAACTTTAATTATTATTTTTTTTTTTATAATTGCCGGTTATCTTTTTTGTAGACGGCGTTAAGGTAGTTGCCGGGGCTATTAATGGCAGACTATTGAATGACGGAAGGTAAGGTGTTCGTACATTATGTTCATAGCGGTTAATATTATTCTTTGATAAAATATAATTTTAAGGTCTGAAATCTGACAACATTGAACTTAAAACGAATTCACACAAGGTTTTAAACATTGGCATAACGAGTTGTACAATAGCTTGTACTGTTTGTATATATTAAACTAATATTATATGTTAGTAAAACTTACCTATAGTGACAACAAAACGAAAGGTAAGAAATGATTGTTGTACAAAAGTAAATTATTATTATTCGTATGTGGTACTAGTAACAACAGTGGCATCGCACAACTCTTTAATCCGTCACAAAATAAATCTAAATAATGTAATTAAATAATATAATTAAAAGTTATACTGCGGTTTTGGATACGACTAGGTGGCAAGTGTTGTCACTCATCGTATACTCACCCCAAATCTTTATCGAGTCAGAATAATAACAAGCGTTCATATCATACATCCTTGCTTCACAAATCTCTCTGTGATATTGGCTGTTCCACAAGATCACATGGTATCTTTTTCTCTCTCTCTAATATATACATAAAAACACACACACGCATAACTACACATACCTGTATTAATTTTCTTGTCTGATCAAACTGTCCATTCTATGGATTGTCATGGAAAAAGCTTGCACCAAATTGGTGTTTCTGCTCACATGTTTCCAGTAAAAAATCTTCTGAAATGAAGGGTTGATGGAAAATGGGCATCTGGATACATTCACCTGGTCTGCTCTCTGTGAATTTTCTTCCCTTACCCACATGGAGTGGAGCATGGGAGACCCTCGGCACTTTTCAGTTCCACGGTGTGTGGGTGGTACATTATGTGTGACTAAACTCTTTCTTGAAGGTTCAAAAGTCATGCCATTGCATTTGCTGATTTGTATTCAAAACTTTATTGAACTACTATTTTGTGAATGTATGTTAATACGTTTGAAATTAAACTATAGATTATAATTCAAACTTTAATATTTTATGTAAGTTAATTTCTTAACTTGAAAATGAATATTAAAAGAACAGACTTAAATATTGATTTTAGTGAGTCATATCATATACTGAATGCAACACAGAACAACAGATGTTTGTGATGTCAAAATTTTCAGTCTGTAGTTTTGTACAAAATAGTAACTCAAATAACTTATATTAACAAGTTATAATATAAAATTTGAACTTTGTATCTTTTTATTTTGCTGAGATGTGGCATGTGTATTTAATAAAACACAGTAGTCCTATTCATCTCCTGTTTTTGAAAAGTCTGTTATATATACTTACTGTAATACATAACATGTGAATAACCAATCAACAGAATGTCACCCTAATGGTTTTATCAGCTGTTGTCGTCTGTGAAAAGGCTGTCATGTTCTTTCAAAGCTGTGTCTTAGTCTTCTCAAAGTTTCATATTTTTTAAAATCTAAATTAATCTTAGTTACTAACCTTACTAAATTATAATGGAGTTCTGTGGTATCAGTGTAGATATTTAGGATTTTTTGGTTATTTATCTCTGTATGTAAAACCTATAAAAATTGTTTGATATCCTCTGCGTGCAACATTTTAAAAGGCTTAGCAATTTACGTCTAGTAGCAGCTGAGTTCAAAGGTCAGAGAAAGAAGAGATGATTGTTTTATTTTTTAATTTGCCATTCTATATTTTAAGAAAAATAAGTTTAGTAATTTATTTCCAAATAGTAATAATCTCTCTCTATATGTAATGTATAATAATTGAAATGTGACTGTATGTTACTTAATACTAGTCCACTAAAACACAGCCAAGATAAGAAAGACTACAGGTTAGTTTTTGTATTATTGGATACATGAGTGCATGTGCACTGCATTTCATGTAAATTATGTAATGTTAGCTAAGTATGTCTGGGAGGTCACTACAATAAAAAGATAATAAATAAATAGTGGTGTGAGACTTAAGGTACTTAGACTGAACATTTGTATTTTATATTATATTATGTAGTCATTCTAGCACAAAAAAAGCATATTTATTTTCTAATTTTTTTACACTTCTTACAAGTTTGGTCAAGTGACAGACCCCACATAGACTATAGAAAATAACAAATATAAAGTCTTACTGAAAAAGAATATTTGAGATTTTTTAAATCATTACATGAAATCATTTTTCACTTGGAGTTGTGGGGAAAAAGACTTGGTGTTTTCACAAACAAATCTTTAGTTAAAATATTTCATTAAAAATGTGATTTTTTTGTGTACTAAAATTTATTATCTGTACTAAAAGTCTACCAAATTTTGTGAATATACACAAAATTTGAAAAGTTATATTACAGATATTGTGTTATACTGATCCAATTATGAAAGGTTAACTACTGGATTTAATAAGTTTTTCTCCATAGTGAGAAGTGACATCAGTTTGTTGTAATGATGATATCGCATACGTACCTGTGATACATCACGATCTTCAGGGGTACAAATGCTATCTCTGTTAGCAGTCCATTCCGCATCATACTAACAAAACAAACATATTATAGCAGGTGTGCAACCTTAATAAATTGATGGTCAAGTGGTAGTACAAATAACGTGGTGCTTGACTCCCACATCTGGCACTCTTAGAGACTTACAGTAGAGTTGAGGTGAACACATCATTCACACCAGTGATGTAACACACACATAACCTACTCCCATAGCAGGGAAGGGGCCTGTAGTGACTGATGGTTGATTCGAGGTTTACATGTAGATGCAGTTTCACCTGACTTCCTTGTCTTGCAGTTAACATGATATCTGTAGAACTACCAATATAGCAGGTGAGTATAAATACTTATGTCTTTCGTTCAGCTGGTTTGGACTTGTTGGTATGTTGATAGAGAAAATGAATACATGAGGGACAATCTGAATAAACCCCAACCTCACTATGTGTATTGGTTGTCAGACAGCTTGTGTAACTTCTAAGATGGCCATGTATCTGTTCCACCTGTTTTTACAACCGTTTTGTGACTTTTTGTCTCTTCTATTTTTCTGCATGGGTGAAGAGTATGCCCTGAATGAGAAAAGATGCAGTTTCTGTTGGGTGTGCCTCTGTGAAGCTCCTACCATTGGATGTAACACCCTATGGGGTTTTTTCAGTTGATTTTTGAAGGGAGCTTTTCTAGGTAATCTTTGTATTAGTCCCTTGAACCATCTTAAAATGGAATTCTGACTATCTGTTTATTGTTTTGTATTTCTGATAGATAGTTACCTATTCCCACCCATTTTCCCCACTTTTCTTGTAAACATATTTTCATTGCATTGTCAAAGAATAAGGATCCACGAGTGTGAATATAGAGGGAGCTGTGGAAGAGTGTGTGTCACATTGCTGTTGGTGAAATGTTCAGCTGCATGGTGATGTCATTAGTAGTTGGGAGTTTGTATGAGGATAGTAGTTTGCAAATCTCTTTGGCAGAGTGCACAAACTCAAGAGGAATGTGTGGAGGTGAATATGAATTGGAAATATATTTTCAGAAAATTTTAACATCGGTAACTGTTTCAACTAAGATGCATTGTCGTAGAATAAGAATGTGACAAACAAGAGAACCGTTTCCCCTGAAGATTAGGAAGAAACTGAAGTGATAGTTATATAAGTATTCAGTAAAGTAATTGTTCTTGAGATAATTTGTTTTGGTGCTACTGATGTAAAAGTCTTTAAAATGTTAACTATTTTACCTAATCTTACTGCATTTTCCTTATGAAAGCTATTTTTAATGTCTTTTGACTTTTGCTGTACGCTTGGTAGAAATGTCCTTTGAAGCATTGAATTGAATCAATTGTTTGTTACTAAATTAGTGTAAACTGTTTTATGTTAGATATTTATAACATAGAAATAGTCCTTCCTTTTGATTTACACAATGTATCAGTAATTGTTTGATTAAATGAACAAAACTGTGGCATGGTACATGTAATTAGTATTCAAACTTGTTTTTTAATAGATTTATTACATGATGTGTGGAATATTTGCCTGTCTTCATGTATCTGTTTCTGGCAGTGAAAAAGCCAGGAGTACCATTAACTGTGCGTGTCACTGCACTCACGTACAGGTAAGTAAAGGAAAGATTTTATCAGGCTGGTATTTTTAAAATGAAAAGGTAAAAGGCACAGAACAAATTGTGATACGCATGTCAGTGTGATGAAAATATGATTGTTTTTGTGTTTAACCCTTAAACAGTGGGAAGGTTGTAGGTGGTTGCATCAACCGATGATGGTTGCCATTTAAGGGTTAATAGTCAGTAACCTGTACACGTGATGTCTGTTAAGTCAGTATTAATACTATACCATTACATTTCTATCATCATCAGGATAAATGAAAATTGAGAACATTTCATTACAAAGAGATCAGTTTAATGTTTTACAGCCAATCCACCCATGGACAGACCAGGTGTTATCTTGAGAGAACAACAAAGATCAAAGATGTTAGAATGAAACCAACTTAGTGACTTTTTTGAATCACATGTTATGTGAGAATTACACATACCAAAAATCACTGGCTAGTTTCAAGAGTTACATATATTAAAATGAGAAGGTATAAAATGCACAGTATGCTTCCTTTCTAGTACTGCACAAGTGGCCCATTGGCTGATATAAATTACCGAGTTTTGTGTTGTTACCCTATCTTCAGTACTTATATAAACTGTAAAATACTCATCCAGTCTCTCCTGAGAACAAATCCTTTCCTATGCTGAGTAATAAATGATTACATGTCCAATTAACATCCTCTCAAACTTATTGTAATAGTAGGTTATACCAGATCATGTAGGGAGATTACTCAAATTTAAAACTCATAACCCCATAGACATGGGTGGGTAAAAATGCATGTGTCATGACCTTTTTTTGTTTGTACAAAGTTACATTCACAATTTAAGTAAAGTACTTTATTATTCTTGTATTTTGATGGGGTTATCGTTAAAACATAGTTTTAAACTGAATTTTTATGTTATCTGTGTTTTGATATTTTAATTTCAAAGGGACATATTTGAATAAATTCTCAATCATCACCTCTAACTTTCTAATCAGGAACAACATTTTATATCTTGAGTAGTGGTTGGATCGGAACAATGCTATTTTCAGTGTTACTAGACTATACTCTTGTCCCGAGATTCATCTCTTCACAGATGTCTCACTTCAGTGATTGACTGCATATATTGATAGTCAGGAATGCTTGAGTCTATAGATGGAAGATGAATCTTCTTTCTACATTAATATACCAGAACTTCTTGTTCTTCAGTGAAAAATGGTTCAAGGTCTACATCTGTTGAAGAGGAAAATCATAATGATTATTTCAGACAATTATACAGTAGTTTCTCATATTTCCTGTCAAAGGCACACATATTCTCAGGAACTTTTTCTCACATTTCCTGTCAAAGGCACACATGTGCTCAAGAACTTTGTTTTCAAACTTTGGATATTCTCTACTGGGTTCACTTCTATCATAACAGCCTCATGACTTACCATGCTCCTAGGCCGATGACCTTAATAGCATATCATCTGTATTAACTAAACCATTGTATCTTGACCAAATGCATGATCTAACAATCAGTGATGTCGAGAAACCCACTTGTTGAGAATTTTTATATGCAAAAACGGCTTTTCTGGGCCCAGAAAACACTTCAAATAGAAGAGCGAACAACGTTTCGACCTTCTTCGGTCATCGTCAGGTTCACAAAGAAAGGGTTACTGGCCGGAAGCTGACCACATGTTTGGAAGGGGTTGTATAACTGAGTGTTGCAATGTAGAGGGCGCGGTTTGAATATATAATTTTATCTATAATATTAATATAGGTATAATGGTGTTCCTTTATATTGGTTTATTGCATATAAAAATGCATGATCTGTTGCAAGATTTTCCAGTGGATTTACTCTAAGTTAGGAATTCCTCAATGCATTTGCCACTATTTGAAACTTTCAGCTACAGGTGTTTTTGATCTCTCATATCTCATCTTCAGGTTTTAGCAATAGATGTATTCATTCAGGATCTGACAAAATTGCACCTTTGTGCCCTACTCCCAATTTGTCTGTTACTCAGAGTTCTGGCTATTATTCAATCGACTACTTATCAGGTACTGTTGGTAGCTCAAGCTTGGCCATTTCAACCATGGTTTCTACTTCTACAGTATCTTCAAGAATGTCTATCTTTGCCACTTTCTTTTTAGCCATCTTTGATGAGGGAACATAGATCTGACATTCTACACCCATACATTTCGAAATTCACACTTCACATGTGGAAGTAATGTTGATTTTACTTGACATCAGGGCTTAACATATGAAGTTCACTTGTATTTGTTTCATTCTGTTCTTAGACCCCTTATGGCCATTTCTCAGCATAAATGGAACAGTTATCACCAGTGATGTCTCATGAGGAATTTGAATTCTCTTCTCCTAAATGTATCCACTATTTCTGCATTTTTGACCTGGTTTTTCAACAGAGGTTTAGCTTCATCTGTTGTCACTTTATATAAGGCAGTTTTATTGACTAGTTTTCATTATTATAAACATTATTTTGACTCACCTGTGCTATCTTGCCTTTTCAATTTGTTTTGAGCCATTTATCACAAATGGCCATTTCAGTTAGCCAACTGAGATAGTTAGGTGGCTTTACATGCTTTGTTTCAACATTCAAGTCTTCAGCTTCATGTACCATGCATTACCTTTCCCTTAAAGATTATTTTTCGTTGTTGCTGGTATGTGGGTGTTGTAGGTCAGAGTTGTTTGTAGTATGGATTATTTATCCATCCACTTATATACTGCTAGACCATGATAGGTCCTTTCTTCCTAAAATTCTGGCAGCTTGAGAAAGGAGAAAAATATGTTGCACAAATTTCTTTGCCAGTTGTTACTCACCTCTTGTTATTTTCTGTCAGAGCTGTGAGGTGTTATTTAGCTCTCACTTTGAAGATGCTAGAAATTAACCCTTCATTTATTGAGATCTTTCAATTTCCAAACACTTATGCTTGATTACTTTGACAAGGTGGATTCACAAATTGATCCATATTGTCTATTTAGGACTATTTACTGGTGAGGAAATGTTCGTGAGTCGCATCTCATCAGATTTGTCACATTCCTACCTGATTGAACTTCCCAATGGAAGACGTCACGAAGGCTGGTACATAGACTTCTACAAACACTTCTCTCTCATATTATTTACACAGTCTGGCAGTTTCTTCACCTGAGAGTTTTTGCCTACTTACTCTGTCTATTTTGACCACATCTGCAAGATTGTAAGGAGGGGTGAGTAAGTTTTCTCCTCCTCTTCTTGTTTTTTACTTTCCAAGGTCCCTTACTTCTCTTTTTTTTCCCATTGGACTCCACTCTATGGCAAGTTTTACCCAGACAGATGTGCTTTTATGAATACAGTTCCACAATAACAACTGATTTAAGTATACTTACTACTTGTTGCAACAGGCTCTATAGAAATGAGCTGTTCCATACGATCATCTAGGACCTAACCAGATGGTGTTACCATTATTATGCGGGACTGCCACTCATGGACTAACGTGAATAAATATAAAGGTAATCCTGCCAGTCATTGGACTGAATAAATAAGGTCAGTTTGTTTTTACAGATTTAGGTAACTTGGTTCAATTGGTAGCTTCACTGTTTCCAGAGCATTGTTTTTCAGGACCCTCAATGCATATTAATTCCTCTCGGACTCTACTAGCAGAGCTAGGGAGTATTTATCCCTCTCAGTTTCAAGTCACTGGGGTGGTGTTTCCTCCATTCTTGTGTAAGAGAGCAGAGTTGTGGTCCTTCTACCTGGACCTCTGGATGTTTTCTCCAGATGTTGGTTAGAGCACCAGTATTCATAATACTAACTCGCATTTGATGTTAAGCTGTCTGGGTAGAGAGTCCTTAGCCCTTCTTTTTTGATCAATATCAGTTTAGTACACATTGTTCAGGAGATCCACTATCTCCTCATAATTCCAAACACAAAGCAGTCTCATCCGGGGTCTTTGGATGAGCACAGTGTTTCATATCCTTTCCATAATTCTGAGGACAGTTGGATTTCTCCTACCAACTTGGTTGGGGAGTGAGGATATATATTCATAATTCCATACTAGATGAGTTTCATTCCTTTGGCTGAGTAAGATGTACATGATTTTGTCATTCTGAGCCTGGAGTGTTGCCTTTTGGACTTCTTCAGGTGGAGGAAAAACTTGTCTCCTTTAGTATTGCTTAATTGATCTTTGTGATTTCAGTGGTTTGGAATGCTTTACTCCATGGCTACAGGTTGAGATCCATTTAGAAGAATATATTTATATATAACACTGAAGTCCCATTGCCCTGTCCGTCAGTGTGGAATATAGAGATGAAGATTCCTTAATGAGCCATTCCATGTCAAATCATCCACATTTTGGATAATTTTGCAGGTGATCCCCTCAGAATGCCTTAAAAAAATTCATGTGCTCCTCTACCCATATAATGAAAACTGCCAAAGATTAGAACAATATCTCTGATTTACAGCTCTGTAAAATTTAAGTAATTTTATATTTATTTTTGGTCAACTTTGGCTGCTTAATGCTGCAAGAGTAATGGTAGTAGAAAGCTGAAATTTGTTACACTGACTGAATTAATCTCACAGAATTCAAAAATGGTTTCAAACCAAGTTTGTCTCTCTTAGGATTTTCATAGCAAGGCTGTAAAATCACCTGAAAACCCAAAATTGTAAAGAACATTGGTTTATTTAATAACCCACAACTCTAAGACATAATATGATACAAAGCTGAATTTTGTTTTCTAATTTCCTATAACATATCAGTTTCAGTTGATAAATCAGTAATTGTTGTAATAAAAAGTATATTAGATCTCCTGCAAACAAATGTAGTTGCATGAAACTTTTTACGATTTGGCTAAAAATAGCCCTACTTCAGGTCACTGTTTGACCATGTCACCAGTTATTCAGCCTTTTCAGATTTTTACCATATATTCTTACATCTCTGAATATGATCTTCAAGAAAATCAAGGTTGTGAAATATAATAAATAATCAAATTTTAAGTGTCTTTGATATGTACCATTGGGTGAAGGACCACGTTCAGGACATTCAGTTCTTTATTGTCAATCAGGAATTAGTCCTGCAGAATTGTGTAAAGTTTGATCTACTTTATGAAAAACACAAAACTGTGGCAGGTATTAGGTGACATCATAGCTTTATTTCCCACTCTACCAACAAACTGTATATGAGAAGACTATCAGATGATGTGCACACAGTTGTAACTGTTGGTAGTAACAGTGAAAGTGATGCTACAGCAAATCAAATAGGGTCTAATAATAGCAATGACAATTATCAATCAGGGAAAAATGTGACATATATGATCATATATGGTATGTGGGAAACATAAAAGATACATCAGATGAACATTTCGATCTTTTGGTGCCATTTATGAGGAAATCAAGAAACTAACTGTTCTCATGGCCTGCAAGGTCACGTAAAGATGAAAGCTGGATTTCTTTCCAACATATTTGTTTAATAAGTGCACCTACAAGACAGTAGTGCTCGCTACTATGTTCTAAGTCAAAGTGATCCCCACATAGTCAGACTCGAATTTCTGAAATGTATTCAAGCTGTCTGAACAAATCAGTGTTTATTTGATGTTGTTAAGGCTAATTTATCACCAAAGCAGTTTTTGAAACATTTCATTCTCACGATTATTGCAGTTTGGTGTGACTATAATCTTTCTCAGTTATCCCCTGTTGTAGCACTGTGCTTTTTGTGTCTGATTTTCCTTTGTATTTATTGTATAATGAATCTTAAACTCAGCCATATCTGTATAACTGTGTTGCATACACAATATATTTGTATTGCCGTGTGATCTAACAAGTGTTCAGAAATGAATTAATTCTTTCTTGTTTCTTACAACTTCATTATTTAACATTGTGAAAGGCTGATTAGAATATTTCAGTGGGATTCATAAAATTCTGATAGGTATGTTTCAAAATTGTATGGATATATTTGGATAACAATAAACTGAATTTTTTAAAAAATAAACAATGTATGGTCAGAGGATACTTTAAAAACTTATAACTCACAAAGTTGGTTGAATACCATCCTGATTGTTTTTGCAGATCATATTCAGAGATGTAAGAATATATGGTAAAAATCTGAAAAGGCTGAATAACTGGTGACATGGTCAAACTGTGGCCTGAGGTAGGGCTATTTTTAGCTAAATCATGAAAAGTTACATGCAACTACATTTGCTTGCAGGAGAACTTATAGACTTTTAATTACAACTGCTGATTTATCAACTGATATGTTACAAGAAATTTGAAAACAAAATTCAGCTTTGTATCATATTAAGTCTTAGAGCTATGGCTTATTAAATAAACCAATGTTTTTTAAGATTTTGGGATTTCAGGTGATTTTACAGCCTCACTATGCAACTCCTAAGACAGACAAACTGGTTTGAGACTAATTTTTAATTCTGTGAAATTAAATACATTTTCAATTTTGGCATATGTTAATAAGTATTGAGATGTCAAATATCTTCTGGATTTTATGTTCATGATTTTTATAGTAACATTTTTTTTGAGTAGTCAATTTGTACATTCTGTAATAACAGAACCAAAAATTTGGATCGAATATTTTTGAAAGAGACTTTACTAAAATGTGACAAATGGTTACAGTGTCCATCTATTTGTCTGTTTTTTGTTGCGATTTGTTCACAGCTGTAAACCTATATTTGTATATGCCAGTTTTTCTCTGTGGTGGTTTGTTAGGAATTGTGAAAACTCTTCGTAGAATCTGTAAACCAACTTGTAATAATACCTTATTTTAAACAAGTACCTGTTACAGTTGGTGCTAGACACTGTTTAATGTAATCAGTTACAGTTGGTGCTACACACTGTTTACTGTAATCAGTTAAGGTTGGTGCTAGGCACTGTTTACTGTAATCAGTTAAGGTTGGTGGTAGACACTGTTTACTGTAATCAGTTAAGGTTGGTGCTACACACTGCTTACTGTCATCAGTTAAGGTTGGCACTAGACACTGTTTACTGTGATCAGTTAAAGTTGGTGCTAGACCTTGTTTACTGTGATCAGTTAAAGTTGGTGCTAGACCTTGTTTACTGTGATCAGTTAAAGTTGGTGCTAGACCTTGTTTACTGTGATCAGTTAAAGTTGGTGCTAGACCTTGTTTACTGTGATCAGTTAAAGTTGGTGCTAGACCTTGTTTACTGTGATCAGTTAAAGTTGGTGCTAGACCTTGTTTACCGTAATCAGTTAAGGTTGGCACTGGACACTGTTTACTGTAATCAGTTAAGGTTGGTGCTAGACACTGTTTACTGTAATCAGTTAAGGTTGGTGCTAGACACTGTTTACTGTAATCAGTTAAGGTTGGCACTAGACACTGTTTACTGTAATCAGTTAAGGTTGGTGCTAGATACTGTATACTGTAATCAGTTAAGGTTGGTGTTAGATACTGTATACCAGTAAGATTGGTGTTGGATACAGTTAAGGTTGGTGTTAGATAATGTATACAAGTAAGATTGGTGTTGGATACAGTTAAGGTTGGTGTTAGATACTGTATACCAGTAAGATTGGTGTTGGATACAGTTAAGCTTGGTGCTAGACTCTTTTTACCGTAATAGTGTAAGGTTGGTTAGAGATAAGTTTTCATTTTTGTAAATTAATTTTGTATAATAAATTGTGGTTGTTATGAATATATATATATATATATAATAACTGGATAATATTTTAATGTATCTAAAGTTTATTTTATCTAGTTGTTTTGTTGTAAGTAACTAATTCATAAAGTTTCACAAGTAAAATCTACAAAATTTTCAACTTAAATTTATATATCTACGAAATGTAAAATAAGGTACAATAAATAATCTCATTGTAGTTCCATTAGAAAATACAATTATTATAAAAACTAGTTTAAAACATGTCAGAGTAGTTTCAGGTGTATTACCCGTTTAATATTAAAACATGTCAGAGTAGTTTCAGGTGTATTACCTGTTTAATATTAAAACATGTCAGAGTAGTTTCAGGTGTATTACCTGTTTAATATTAAAACATGTCAGAGTAGTTTCAGGTGTATTACCTGTTTAATATTAAAACATGTCAGAGTAGTTTCAGGTGTATTACCTGTTTAATATTAAAACATGTCAGAGTAGTTTCAGGTGTATTACCTGTTTAATATTAAAACATGTCAGAGTAGTTTCAGGTGTATTACCTGTTTAATATTAAAACATGTCAGAGTAGTTTCAGGTGTATTACCTGTTTAATATTAAAACATGTCAGAGTAGTTTCAGGTGTATTACCTGTTTAATATTGAATACTAGATGAGTCATTGATATCTATAGACTTTTGAAGTATTGTCATATTCAAAACAGTTAACACTTTAGTACATTATTTTTATGTAAGCTTATTTATAGTTTTTATATATTTTAATTTTAAATTTACTGGTCATAAAGAAAACAAAAGCTTGAAAGCACTAACTTCACTGGGTTTTAATAACACTGCCATCTTCATGGGCTTTTGGTGTATCCTACTGTTAGAGAAAACTAAATTTAGTCTGATGTTTTACCACTAATACTAAGTTTTTTAAAATCAGCACTGTAATAACTCTGCATTCATGCATTTTGAAATAACTTAAGCTTCAACTTGGGCAATCAAAAGTGTAATACCATGAATAATTAGAAACGTGATTTATGTATAATTAAAAACATAATTTATGTCTCCACAGAGTGATAAATACTTTTTAGTGTTTTTTGTGTTTTTTTTCAGGAAAGTATTTTGAAAAGACGTGGCCCAGATGGTACTAATTCTAAAATAATACATGTTGGAGATAAGGTAAAAGCTTTATTTTTTGCATCTGTTCTACATCTTAGAGGAACGTCTATAGTGCAGCAACCTTATGAAGATAATTATGGAAATGTTCTCTTATGGAATGGTGAGATATTTCATGGATTAGGATTAGAGGTAATTACTACCCTGTAGTGAATATGTTACATTATGAAGCAACCTTATGAAGGTAATTATGGAATGGTGAGATATTTCATGGATTAGGATTAGAGGTAATTACTACCCTGTAGTGAGTTTGTTACATTATGAAGCAACCTTATGAAGGTAATTATGGAATGGTGAGATATTTCATGGATTAGGATTAGAGGTAATTACTACCCTGTAGTGAATATGTTACATTATGAAGCAACCTTATGAAGGTAATTATGGAATGGTGAGATATTTCATGGATTAGGATTAGAGGTAATTACTACCCTGTAGTGAGTATGTTACATTATGAAGCAACCTTATGAAGGTAATTATGGAATGGTGAGATATTTCATGGATTAGGATTAGAGGTAATTACTACCCTGTAGTGAGTATGTTACATTATGAAGCAACCTTATGAAGGTAATTATGGAATGGTGAGATATTTCATGGATTAGGATTAGAGGTAATTACTACCCTGTAGTGAGTATGTTACATTATGAAGCAACCTTATGAAGGTAATTATGGAATGGTGAGATATTTCATGGATTAGGATTAGAGGTAATTACTACCCTGTAGTGAATATGTTACATTATGAAGCAACCTTATGAAGGTAATTATGGAATGGTGAGATATTTCATGGATTAGGATTAGAGGTAATTACTACCCTGTAGTGAATATGTTACATTATGAAGCAACCTTATGAAGATAATTATGGAAATGTTCTCTTATGGAATGGTGAGATATTTCATGGATTAGGATTAGAGGTAATTACTACCCTGTAGTGAGTATGTTACATTATGAAGGTAATTATGGAATGGTGAGATATTTCATGGATTAGGATTAGAGGTAATTACTACCCTGTGGTGAGTATGTTATATTATGAAGCAACCTTATGAAGGTAATTATGGAATGGTGAGATATTTCATGGATTAGGATTAGAGGTAATTACTACCCTGTAGTGAGTATGTTACATTATGAAGCAACCTTATGAAGGTAATTATGGAATGGTGAGATATTTCATGGATTAGGATTAGATGTAATTACTACCCTGTAGTGAATATGTTACATTATGAAGCAACCTTATGAAGGTAATTATGGAATGGTGAGATATTTCATGGATTAGGATTAGAGGTAATTACTACCCTGTAGTGAATATGTTACATTATGAAGCAACCTTATGAAGATAATTATGGAAATGTTCTCTTATGGAATGGTGAGATATTTCATGGATTAGGATTAGAGGTAATTACTACCCTGTAGTGAGTATGTTACATTATGAAGGTAATTATGGAATGGTGAGATATTTCATGGATTAGGATTAGAGGTAATTACTACCCTGTGGTGAGTATGTTATATTATGAAGCAACCTTATGAAGGTAATTATGGAATGGTGAGATATTTCATGGATTAGGATTAGAGGTAATTACTACCCTGTGGTGAGTATGTTACATTTGAAGTCTTAAGTTTCACTTATTTTAAATCTTGTTAAATATATTTTATTCTTCATAACTTTAATCAGAATGTTTTCTTGTGTTTATTGAAACCTTGTAGTGCATTTAACTTTTTGTTTTGTGCATCATTGTCAACAATAATTTAAATTTATTATTAATTTAGAAGCTTTAGAAAACTGAATAGTAAATAAAACAGTTTTATAAGTCACATGATGAAAACATTTATACATATATTTATTGAATTTTTAAAAAAATATTTTTTTCATATTTCTGCTGTAGTTTTGTAAAAGTCCCTCTTTTGAGACTGGTGCTTTTGTTGAATGTCTACAACAATGTTTTCTTGAATGTCTGTTGTGCTAACAGAATCATTAGAATACCTACTAAAGTTTGGAGACAGTTTTAATGAAGAATGAAGAAAACTTTATCATGTGTTTAACATGGTATCAAATGTATAACATGTTAACAAGATTTTGTCATAATCATGTATGACTACTTGCAGTTAGCAAGTTAAAAATCTAAATCTCAGTATGTTGCATTGGTATGGATGTGAATTGAATGTATTTTTACTGGGTATATTTATGTTATCAGTTAAACTTGTCAACCATCAAGTGTATACATTCCAGCCAAATAGGAATGATGTAATTCTGTGAGATGACAAGTAAGAAATCTTATAATAACCTAAAGTGGATTAGAAATATAACATTTTCAAAGAATGTTGTGTTTTCTTTAAGGTAGAGAAGGAGGAATGTGATACAACAAGACTTTCTAAGTGGTTATCAAATGGAAGATGCTGTGAAGACTTTCTGAAAGTAATAAGTAACATTAAAGGACCATGGTCTTTTATCTACTGGCATGTACGTATGAAGTTTTGTGATCTTTTGTGTTGTGGCTAATTATCAGCAGTGTAAGTTTTAGTTAAATTATAAAGCTGACATTACTTGTTAGTTAGACAAACAACCAATCTGTTACACCATTAACGTAACAGAAGGTCGAGCAGTTTATTTAGGTTAACCTCTTCAAAATCTCTAATCAAAGCTGTGTGACTTACATTTATATCTCTTAACCCTTTCTTGATGGGTCACAGGTCAAAGTCTATGTCACGTTTGTTGACTTTCATTCAAAATTCTATTGAACTGCTATTTTACGAATTTATGTCAAAAGTTTGGTATCCAATTGCAGATTATAATTCAAATTTTAATATTATCTACAAGTTAATTTCTTAAGGTAAAAGTAAATATTAAAAAAACACATTTAAATATAAATTTTAATGTGTTACGTGGTATTTTGAATGTCACATTGTTTAAAATTAGGTGTTTGCGGTGTCAGAAAATTAACTCTATAGTGTAGTGATAATTAGAAACTCAGACTGCTAATGTTAACAACCTAAAATATAAAATAAGAACCTCGTATCTTTTTCTTTTGCTGAGATAATTATGCACCAAATTAAACACATTTTTGAGAACAGTCCCTTTCATACACATACTTTTAATATATGACATATGAATAACCAATTGACAGCTTAGAATGTCACCATAGTGGTTTTCTCAGTATTTATAATGTGTGAAAAGCCTACCATGTTCTTTTGAACCAAGATTTCATGGCAATAGGTTGTATCTTTAGTCTACTAGAAGTTTCCTATTTTGTAAAAACTAAGTACATTTTAGTTACTGAACTTAATAAATTATTGTGAAATTCTCTGGTATCAGTACGGTTATTTATGATTTTTTAGTAATTCAGCTGTTTTTATAAAACCTCAAAAATTTGTTCGATGTCCTACATGTATGAAATTTAAAAAGACTCAGACATTTGTGTCAAACAGCAACTGAGTTTAGAGGTCATAGCTAGAAAGGATAATTGTTTTCTTTATTTATTGTTCTATATTTTAAGAGAAATAAGATAAATAGTTTATTTCTGAATAGTAATAATCTGCATACATATTTAGAATAATTTAAATGTGGCTGTTTATGTTACCAAATACTTGTCCACTGAAATAGGGCTAAGAAGGGGTCACTTTGTAAAGGCTAAAGGTCAGTTTTATGTTATTGGATGAGATAACTTGAGTGCAGATGCACTGCCTCAGTGGAAGGCACTATGATAGAAAACAATAAATATATAAAATTATTAGACTTAAACAACCGAGCCTAAACATTTGTTTATTTGTGTTATAATTTGTAGTTATTCTAGCATGAAAGAAAGCATAATTCATATTTATTTCTTAATTTTTTTATGATGGTTACAAGGTTGGTCAAATGACAGATCCCACATAGATAGGGTAGAGAAAATAACAGACAAAATAAAACTGTACTGAAGACAAACATTTGAAATTTATTGAGGAGATTATTGAGATTACACGAATAGTATTTGAGATTTTTGGGATGAAGAAGAGATTTTTTTAATCTCAACATGAAAACGATTATCACTTGGAATAGTAGTGAAACAGACTCAATATTTTCACACACAAATCTTTTATAAATATACATCATTAAAAACTTGTAATCTTGACTGATTTTATACGCAAAGATCAAAAATCAAAGAACTATAAGTGTTCAGTAGAAGAAATACACACCACATGTTTTGATGTTGTGAACTGTTTTACTTCAGAGAGGTTGCCTAAGACAGAAAGAAATGTTAAACAGACTTGACCATTACTGAAGAATCTCTGTCAATGTGTAACCTCAGTGAGGTTTAAGTTTCAATTTTGTAATCTAGAAATAATGTAATTTTTAAAAAGCACAAATTGTTTGTTTACTGCTCTTATTGTTTGTTCAATTAAAATTTTTATAAACTAAATACCCAGCTATGTTAATCATATTGATTTAGGTTTAACTGATTTGAATTTAATTAAAGTCTGAGAGAATATCTAGAAAGGAAAAAGCTATCATTGGCTACATTACAATGACTGTAAATACAAGTCAAAAACTGGATTATCTGAAGAAATGTTTTGTTTATTGTGTACTGTTTTTTAAAGTGTTCCGTTACATACTTTGACAAGAATAATTTTTGTAAAAATTGAGTATTTTATCATATAATATCCAACTGTTGGGTTAAGAACATTTAAATGTAACATTGGAGTGTCACTTCCCAGTGCTAGACTTGTTTACTTTATATTCATTCACATATTATGTTTAGTAATAGAATTATTAATACAGAAAGATCATTTTTTTTCAATCATGTTTTTATGTAGGCAGACACAAAGTGCTTATGGTTTGGTCGAGACATTTTTGGAAGGAGAAGTCTGTTATGGAAAAATGAAATAAACAGTATAGGTACATTTTCTCTGTGCTCAGTTAGCTTAGAAGACAGGGTAAGTGTAAACAATGACTGATAGTTTTGTGAATTAATTCAGAAGAGAAACATCTTTATTACTGTTATATTATTCACTGATAATTTCAAAAAATCAAGGATGCAACTTTCCTGTTACAGGGATACATGTCTTGTAATTCTTTGTTCTTATTTTATTTGATAGAAACTATTCTCTGTTTTATATAATGATCAGTCACATGAACTAAACCCATACAGAGATTTGTTAGTGAAAATAACATGCAATGTAGAGGGTTTAATAAAACTGTTTGGACATTAAAGATTTCACATCAAATTTGAAACTTTTTCTTAAGTATTTTTAACCTAAAGATGAAAATTACTTTGAGTATTAGGGAGGCAATATGTGAAGATAGAAGAGACATGAGAAGACAATTGATTAACAAACCCATGAGACTTCATTTTAAAAAATCTGATATTTTGCAAAGTCACATAATGTTTACTGATAATCTGCCAAATTTCGTGAAGATAGCTTACTAATTTATAAGTAATAGAAGGAAAACTATAACAAACACATAATGGTTCTGAGATTGGCCCCAGGAACCAAGCTTATGTTGAAAGGGTTAAAGAGGCTTCTTTTTTATTTATGTTTAAAATCAGAGGACAAGTGAGAGGGAAGGTTATAAACAGGGTATGTCTCATGAAGAAGCAACAAATATATATATATATAGATTGTACTTTTATGCTAAAATGGTTTCAGAATACACAAACTGACATAGTCATTTGGAATATATGAATCTAACAACCCCAACAAAGCCAGACACTTTTTGTAGTTTGTAATTAAAGCCTGCATCAGAATCTATGATCTATGCCTTATATTTATCTAAATTAAAATACAAAGAACACACAGGCTGTTTTTGTGCTGTTTACATTAACTTCGATTTTTTTATGATTTATTATCATATTTTTGTTTTTCCTAGTTTCTCAACTTATTTTTAGTTTTTTATTATGTGTATCAAGTTAAAAACAGCTACTAATTTCACATCTTATTTCTGTAGTACATGAAATCGTAACTCTATAACTGTGGTTTAAATAATTTTGGTGAAAAGTTGACCACTTCGTTCCTTTGAACTATTTTGTTTTGCATTTTCAGCTTTTATTGTACAATAGATGTATTTGTGTTACAAAATGATTAGTACATCTTCAGAGTTACATGTTATGTGTGTCAGTTAAGCTTTAGAATTAGACAAAAATTAAACTTTTTGTATGAAGTTGCAATTGTGCAACTATGATGTTAAGCAGGTACACAGACATATCTGTATTTATGTTACATTCTTTAATAAAGTGTAAGCAGGTACACAGACACATCTGTATTTATGTTACATTCTTTAATAAAGTGTAAGCAGATACACAGACACATCTGTATTTATGTTACATTCTTTAATAAAGTGTAAGCAGATACACAGACACATCTGTATTTGTGTTACATTCTTTAATAAAGTGTAAGCAGATACACAGACACATCTGTATTTGTGTTACATTCTTTAATAAAGTGTAAGCAGTTACACAGACACATCTGTATTTGTGTTACATTCTTTAATAAAGTGTAAGCAGATACACAGACACATCTGTATTTGTGTTACATTCTTTAATAAAGTGTAAGCAGATACACAGACACATCTGTATTTATGTTACATTCTTTAATAAAGTGTAAGCAGTTACACAGACACATCTGTATTTGTGTTACATTCTTTAATAAAGTGTAAGCAGTTACACAGACACATCTGTATTTGTGTTACATTCTTTAATAAAGTGTAAGCAGGTACAGAAACACATCTGTATTTGTGTTACATTCTTTAATAAAGTGTAAGCAGTTACACAGACACATCTGTATTTGTGTTACATTCTATAATAAAGTGTAAGCAGGTACAGAAACACATCTGTATTTGTGTTACATTCTTTAATAAAGTGTAAGCAGTTACACAGACACATCTGTATTTGTGTTACATTCTATAATAAAGTGTAAGTGCAGCTGTATTTGTGTTACGTTCTAAAATAAAGTATAAGCAGGTACACAGACTCAGCTTGTGTTTGTGTTACATTCTATTAATAAAGTTTAAGCAGGTACACAGACACAGTTTGTGTTTGTGCTACATTCTGTAATGCAGAATATTGATTTTGTAGTTCACTTTGTATCCATTCTCTGTATTTCATTAACACCTATCCAGTTGGTAGGAGTCATAGTATTACACCATGATTAACATTTTGATCAAACCACAGAAAAAGTGAGTTTTTGGGACTTGAGCAGTTAAACTATTAAAAGTACTGATGTACAACTATTTGTTTTATGTTATATAATTGTGTAGGTTTGATTTTGTTATGGTTTATAGTTTTAGATTTTTATATGCAAAAATGGCTCGTTTGGGTTGAGAAAATATTTTACATAGAAGAGCGAACATTTTCTCATGCCCCCCAGTGGCTCAGCGGTATGTCTGCAGACTTACACTCTAAAATCTGGGTTTCGATACCCGTGGTGGGCAGAGCACAGATAGCCCATTGTGTAGCTTTGTGCTTAATTCAAAACAACAACATCAACATTTTCTCATATTTTCTCAACCCAAACGAGCCGTTTTTGCATATAAAATTCTCAACAAGTGGGTTTCTCGACATCACTGATTATAGTTTTAGATTGTTTCCCATGTATAAATTATTTGTTTTTTGCCAGTCCTGGGAAGAGGTTCCTGCTGATGGACTATATTGTCTGGACTTGAATGAAGAAAATCTGGTAAAACATGTTAATATTTTAAGATATTCATGGAATTGTTCTGTATCTGGAATATCTGCTGACTTAACACCAATAGAAAATAATGAAGACAACATTAAAGATTTCCTTAGTTATACATCCCAAACATTGGTTTTGTCACCAATTACGTGTTGTCTGAATGCTTCCGAACCAGGAGTAGAGGATCTGGTGATAATGTCTCCTGTCGAGCAGTTGAAACATCTCGGGGACATCAGTTTCTTAAATGATAATGAAGACGGAGAAACTTTATCTGAGCAATTTCATCGAGTGGACTTGAATAGTTGTAATCGAGAATCTGCCCTGGGAAATCCTTCTTTAGAGGATAAAATATTTTATAGCTACTTAAGGATAAACAGATTTAAATCTCTTGTTAGCCAGTTTATTGAACTATTAGCAGAGGCTGTTAAATCACGTGTTTTAAACCAACCATTTTTATGCAAAGATTGTTTGTGTAACTTAATAAGTAATGATACTGATAAAAGTGAAGAAATGGCAGGGAAAGTAGGAAAACCATGTATTCATGCTTCAGTGGCAGTCATGTTTTCTGGTGGTCTTGATTCAGTCATTTTGGCTTACTTGGCTGATAGGTGAGTTTATTTCTAGTTATATTTTATATATTTTTTTGTGAATGGTCAGATAACAATAAATGTTATCTATAAATAATTTCTCTAAAGTTAAATCTCTTCTGTGATATTGAAGATCAGAAATACATTGTTCTAGGTTTCTACCAAGTCATCTCCCTGTTGATCTTTTGAATGTGGCATTTGAGCACAAAGCCAAAACACAAAGTACAGGTAAAAAAAAACAACAGAAGTCGCATAACTCTGGAACAACGTATGAAACACCTGACAGAATCGCCGGAAAGATGGGAGTCGATGAACTGAGAACGCTAAAACCTCATCGGACGTGGAACTTTGTTGAAGTAAATAAATGTATTTACATGAATATTTTTGTCTGTATTTTAGTTGAAGAAAGAATGTAAGATTTTAACTACAAGTTAATTTAATGTTAATTTTTCAAGATTAGTATAGTGATTGTTTTTCAATATCCAATTGAATAGAATTAAAAACACGTTTACTTTAACATCATAGATTTTGTAGAAATGTGTTTCATAAATTAAATAAAAAGTGGTCAGTATTCCAGATTACGTCCTGACAATTATACTTTTTTTATATTTTTACTGCTGTTTGATTAGATAAGATTTTTGACAAATATTTCTGTATAGTGAATCATACTTTTATGTATTTAAAATATGTACAGAACTTTTCACATAATTTGCTTATTGTTGTTTAGAAGATTGGTAGGACATTTTAAACAACAAAATTGTCACTTTGTTCTTGTGTTTGTTAGATTAACATCACCAGAAGTGAACTACAATCACAAAGGTAAGGATATAAATTTGTGTACATGAATGAAGTTACATTTTGAAACTTTCAAAGGTGTAAGTTGTTCAATTTATTGACAAAAATATTTTAAAGAATAAAGTCCAGTGACAAAAATGAAACATTAATTTTATTAATACTAAAATAATGAGACAAAATTCATAAAAAATTATAAATGTTGGTCAGAAAGAGGGAAACCATTTAGTACCATTTCTGTCTATGTAGCCATTTTTAAGCCCAACAGTAGGATTGACTCTGATAGCTGAAATACCTTCCAGAAATGAAAGTGCTCAGTTTATTCAGAGGGACGGGTGGTTCTATCTCAGATCTGAACCAGTTCTTGTAACTGTGATTGCTAATAAAAATAAAAATATTTTTATTTAAGAGATGATTAGCCCATTGTAATTACTTGGTAACTTTTTACTCACAATTAGATTATTTTTATGAATCTAGAATGGTCATAAAACAGTAAGAGATCTGTTCTTTGTTCCTTTGATGTTATTAGAATATTTCTCATCATTGACCTTGCTTCCCTATACACAGGACATCTTTACCAGCCTCAGATTTTCTATTGAGCTGTTCTTGTTTGTTATCTCTCTCTGGATATCAGAAAGAAGTCTTTAAGGAGATATATCTTAAAATATATTCATAATAACATGAGTTACATTTTAATTGTATTTATTAACTGTCTAATAGTCAGTTGTTTTGTAAGAATATCATTACACTTATTTGACTAAATGTTTGTAACATAATTTTTCCTGCTACTCGATAAAGTTTTTCTATTCTAAGTTATTTCAACCTCATTTGTACTATTAATTAGACAGGACTGTATCAGACAGCTCATCCATCCTTGTGGAACTGTGCTAGATGATAGCTTGGGTTGTGCCTCTTGGTTTGCTGCAAGAGGAATTGGTGTTATTCTTGGTGACGGTGATCGGTACGAACCATACACAAGTCCCGCAAGAGTAAGTTTCACTCCAGTGTTTACTGGTTGTATGTAGGTGTCTCTAAATTTTCACCAAAAGCATATGGTAACAAAAAGTAATTATGTTTACATAGATATGCTTACAGGATAATAAAAATAACACATTTATACTGATGTAGACAGAGATAGAAGCTCATATAATTCTATGGGTTACTGAATTTTAAATCCTTACAGTTTGTTGCTGCTGAATTCTGTTGTCTTTAAAATTAAAGATAGTTAGTGCAGGTTGCTCTTGAGTAGGATTGAAAAACACAAAACATCCAGAAATGACGAATAAACATGCATATTTAAGAGTGGTGAATGTAAAACTAATGACGTTATTTGTTCAATGAGAAAACTTTAATAAAAAAAAACATGAAAATGGTGTTTATAAATGCGAAACACTTTCACTGTGGATCACAGGTCAAAGGTCATGCCCATCACATTTGTTGATTTAAATTCAAAATGTTATTGAAATACTAGCTTATCAATTTATGTCACTAAGTTTGAAATCAAATTGTAGATTATAAACCAAACTTTTAATATTATCTACGAGTTAATTTCTTAATTTAAAAGTAAATATTAAAAGAACACATTTAAATATAGGTTCCAGTGAGTTGCGTGGTATGTTGGATGTAACATTGTTCAAAATTAGATGTTTGTGATATCAAAATATGAAGTCTATAGTTTTGTACGAATGACCAATACCAACAAGCCAGAATATAAATTAAGAAACTTATATTTATTTTACTGAGATATAATTTATATACTGAATCAAACACCGTGGTCCCATTCACTTCTTTCAGTTTTGGAAATGGTCCCTTACATACACATACTTCAATATATGACATTTGAATAATTAATCAACAGCTTAGAATGTCCTCCTAATGTCCTGGTTTTCTCAGCCATTTTATATATAAACCTAAAAACATGTTTGGTTTGATATCCTCTACATGCAAAACTTTAAAAGGCTGAGTAACAACCAAGTACAAAGGTCATAGTGAAAAAAGATAATTGTTCAGTTAACTTTTTGATTTCCTGTTCTATATTTTAAGAAAAATAAGTTTAATAATTTATTTCTAAATAGTAATAATCTATATACATAATGTATAATAATTGATATGTGACTGCATTACAAAAAACTAGTCCACTAAAACACAGCCAAGACACAGAGGACTACAAATCTGTTTCATGTTACTGGATACATAACATGACTACACATGCACCTCATTAGTGCCAATTATGTAATGTAACTTTGGTATGAGTGGAAGGTTAATATAATAAAAAATAATAAATATTTATGTAAATATATAATGTTGTGAGACTTAAGCTACTTAGACTAAACCTTTGTATGTTTGTGGTATAATATGAGGTCTTTCACTGACCAGTCTTGCAACCATCATAAAAAATAACACGAGATATCTAAAAACAAACATCTGAAGTTCATTTAGCAGGTTTTAGAGATGACGCAAATAATATTTGGGATTTTTGAACAAAGAACAGCTTTTGTTGTTATAACATGAAATCACTTTGCTCTTAGACTAACAACAAAACAGTTTCAATATTTTCACAAACAAATCATTAGTGAAAATATTTCATTGAGAAATCTGATTTTTTGTGCAGAAAAAAAAATTGTAATCCTTACTAAACATCTACCAAATTTTGTGAAGATACACATGATGTATCAAAAGTTATAATGCAAATACTTAACACGTGGAAATGTGTAGACAAACTCGTACATTATGTTGAGCTTACAGTGAAAAGGTTAATTTGATACCTTAATAAATGTCTTCAGAATTTAAAATTTTTGTCAAATCTTAATTAAAAGCTTTTACTTGTAATTATTTTAGTGTAATTATTTACTGTGTTGTTGGGCTTAGGGCTCTTCTACAGTAAGTGTCTGTGACTTGCTGGTGATAAATTCTGTGATAAATGAACAGCATGCTCTTCACTTGATAGGTTCAAGCTAAATTGTTTGTACAGTACTTTGTTTCATCAGTTGGAAACTATTAATGATAATATATTGTGAGGTTCAGAGATTTAAATTAGTCCTAAATACTAATCAGTGATAACAAGAAAACCCACTTGTTGAGAAAAATATATATGTAAAAACGGCTGGTTTGGGTTGAGAAACTCTTTTATGTAGAGGAGCTAACAACGTTTCAACCTTCTTTGGTCATTGCCAGGTTCACAAAGAAAGAAATAGGTAACTGACCACATGTTTGAAGGGGGTTGTGTAACTGAGTGTAGGAATGTAGAGGGTGTGCTTAGGTGTTTGATTATATTTATTAATATTGGTATAAAGGTGTTCCTTTGTGTTGGTTTATTTTTGGGCTTGAGTTGTTGTATAAGTAAGGCTTCTTTAATTTTGCATTTGTTTTTTCCTTAGTATTTCATCAGCAGAAAAATAACCAACATTTGGCAAAAACTAGTAACAAAATATGACATATCAGTTAATACCAAGTTTATTCAAAAACCAGGTGCAAAACTGAGGTCTATACTGTGTAAAAACTACACTGACAAACACCACACCAACATTATTTATAAAATACAATGTGATAACTGCCACAACCTCTATATTGGAGAAACAGGTAGAAAAATGGAAACCAAATTCAATGAACATAAAATGTCACTACATGTTTTCGAACACTACAAATCAAATAAACACAACATAGCCCTAGAAAACACCCAAATACTAAATAAAGAAACAAACATAAACAAACACAAAATTAAAAAGCCTCACTTATACAACAACTCAAGCCCAAAATAAGCCAACACAAAGGAACACCTTTATACCTATATTAATAAATATAATCAAACATCTAAGCACACCCTCTACATTCCTACACTCAAGGGGTTACATAAACCCCTTCAAACATGTGGTCAGTTACCTCTTTCTTTCTTTGTGAACCTGACAATGACCAAAGAAGGTCTAAACATTGTTCGCTCCTCTACATAAAAATTTTCTCAACCCAAACCAGCTGTTTTTAACTATATATTTTATTCCTAAATACATGTACTAAGCAAATATCTTGCTTATTTTTAAAGACATCTTAAATGTAAATTATAAGAAACCAGAATGGGTCATCTTACTAATGTTCTTATATATTTGTTTCTTTAAGATGAGTTCTAAAGTGCTGTTTCATTTTAAATAAGTTAGTTATATGCAGTAGTGAGATAATCAGTTGAATTAAGACAACTATATAACAATTCTAATGATTTTACTATAGAACTTGTAAAGGTAGACTTTATTTTTTTACCCAAGAGAAATCAGTGGTTTCTAATCATACCGTATTTTCCACCTAATATGCCGAATTTCTGGCCCTAAATTTTGGACCTGATTTTTGGGGGTCAGCTTATTGGCCGATCACCAGCTTTGGACCAAAAAATACCGAAGACCAAAATCGGCCCCAAAATCATACCTTTGATCTCACAGTTACGGCAGAGTTATTTCAGTTAAATAAACTTTATTTATTAATATAAAAAAGTCTATACATTACGAATGGCATGTATTCATAGAAATAACAAAATTCATAAAAAAATACACACTTTAATCTCAGAAACTTATTAAAATTCATCATCTTCATCGTCAGAAGCACCAAACAATAGATTCCAATCCTCGGCAGAGACCTGGTCGTCGTACGGGTTATTCTCTGGTGTTATTAACTGAGTGAGTGGAATGTTGTCGTTGTCGTCCAACCACAACATATCATCTTCCGTTCCATCCCTTGCATTTGAGATGCTGCATTTTTTAAATGACTTCTCTACAGTTTCAACAATAATATCGTCCCATGATTTTGGCCACATTGGTTGATTTCTCTGGTTACATTTACTTGTTTTCGACATTTTTTTAGCACACATTCTGCTTTCTTTCATTCACACAGTAATGGAGAGCGGCATTCATATTTGAGGTTTTTAAAGCTAGCTCTACTACTTTCAGTTTGAAAGCAGCATCATAACGCATTTTTTTTTTTACAGGTGTAGAGATCTTTGGCTTTTGACGGTACAATGATAAACTCCCACTACATACCCCTGGTATTTATACCCTGGGTTAGTGATTTTAATTACTGAGTAAAAATTCTGGAATTTCATTGGTTACCTAATTACAGTGAGTGGAGCCAATAACGAATGACATATTGATTCCATCTCTGTCTCAATACGACACGTTATGCTTTACTACAGAACGCCAATGATCACACACAACATGCATGCTGATGCTGAAACGAGACTAAGAAATTATTTTGAAGAAACTTGTCACTTCTTAAAAATGGCCTCAGCTTATTGGGCTTAATAAGCAAAAACCTTCATTTTCAGAGCTGAAAATTGGCCTAGGCTTATTCGACGATTCGGCTTATTAACCAGAAAATACGGTATTTGTTAAAGCATTATATTTTAGTTGTCCATTTAATAATGATATAAATAGACTCCAAAATGTATCTTACCATGAATATAATTATTTCTCTGAGGATTCACCATAAAAACAATATTATTTTGTTTGCATTGCAGTAACTTCATGGTGATATCACAGCAGTTTGGTTTGTAAGATATTTTCCTTTTAGCTAGTGTGTCACAATTAACTAATCATTATTGTAGTTTAACTTCATGTTACTGATAAACTTTCACATTTACATGGTGAGTTGTTGTTAGTGTATTCTAAAACTGTTTCTTAAATAAATAAAATATTTTTTCCCTACAGGTTGTGCTTGTTGGTATGGGAGCTGATGAACAGTTAGCTGGCTATTCAAGGCATCGTGTAAAGTTTAAGTAAGTGTAAATCAAATGTGTAAAGATTGCACAGATACCCCACATATATAATCCTTACTAAATCATATAATCATAGATACCCCACATAAGTACTTTACAATCATAGATACCCCACATACATACTTTACAATCATAGATACCCCACATACATACTTTACAATCATATGTACCCCACATAAGTACTTTACAATCATATGTACCCCACATACGTACTTTACAATCATAGATGCCTCACATACGTACTTTACAATCATAGATGCCTCACATACGTACTTTACAATCATAGATGCCTCACATACGTACTTTACAATCATATATACCCCACATACTTACTTTACAATCATATATACCCCACATACGTACTATACAATCATGTACTTTACAATTATAGATGCCTCACATACATACTTTGCAATCATATATACCCCACATACGTACTTTCCAATCATATATACCCCACATACGTACTTTCCAATCATATATACCCCACATACGTACTTTCCAATCATATATACCCCACATACATACTTTACAATCATAGATACCCCACATAAGTACTTTACAATCATATGTACCCCACATACGTACTTTACAATCATAGATGCCTCACATACGTACTTTACAATCATAGATGCCTCACATACGTACTTTACAATCATATATACCCCACATACTTACTTTACAATCATATATACCCCACATACGTACTTTACAATCATATATACCCCACATACGTACTTCACAATCATAGATGCCCCACATACGTACTTTACAAACTTCACCATTTTGGCGTTTTTTTTCTTGTTTTTCAAACCATCAGACAAAAACAGAATTTGTTATATATTATTTGTTATATGTATATTTTTTCTTCTTTGAAACAGATACATTTTCTCCTTTCATATTTTATTCCAGTTGTGATAAATATAAAAACATGTTAAAGGCCTAGTGGTCAAACTTCAGAAATGCAGTTTACAGGTTGTCAGTGAACATCCTTGTTCTTTCACCTCTGGGAGCATTATGATGTGAGAGTCAATCTCGTATGTTTTTGGTAGATAGTAGCCAATAAGTTAGAGATAGGTTATGTTAACTGACTGCCTTTATTCTAGTTTATAACTTCTAAATTAAGAATGGCTAATAGGTAAACTCAGGTAACTTTGTAGAAAGTATAACAAACAAACAAAACAAAATGATGGAAGGTTGAATAAATTTCTTTAAGCAGTTTCTGTACATTTTAGACATGGCATCCAGAAATTCTGGAACCTTAAATACCTTCACAAAGTTCATGTGCAATTCTTGTCCTTTAGAACAGCTGTGGAGATGGTTTTCCACTGTCTGTGTACCATGTCATTGGTCCAATACTAACCATTAATTCAATGTTTGAGGTGTCCCTGATCATTCATCTCTCTCTGAATGTTGTTAACAGTCTTCCACTGGGACCAGTCTTCACTGACATACAGAACTGGACTTTCTAATACTTTTACAATGTTGTCTTGTATCTGGAATAAAGAAAAGCTGGAAATTATCTGTGGTTTTAAACTATTTGGACACCTTGTACATCTAAATATACTTGTAACTAAAAGTAAAGAACAATTTAGAAATGGTTGCTATGATAAGTAACCTGTTTGATGACTTAAGATTAATTAATAATAGTTTACCTCTTGTTTAATTAACAGATCCATAATTAATTTATCATTTAACCTGTTAATTTGAAGACAACAAGGTAAACCAGTCTGTATCTATCAACTTAAAGAAGTAACTCATGAGAGTGATAGATATCTGATCACCACAACCTTACCATGAGTACTTAATGACCTGAAGTGGCTTCAAACTTACCATTATAGAAGGTCATAATTGTAACTTAGTTAAACTAAATAAATAAAAGTAAAGTTTTAAAAAGATTGTGATTTTATTTGCAAACTTTCTTTTCATTGCTCTACAAATGTTACAAATATTGTAGAAGTAAACATGAGAATATTATTCAAGTAATAAAAGTTATAAAATGTTTTAAATCATTTACTGTAACAGTAGGTGGATTAAGATTAGGTGCTATTATGGTTAATAATCTATATTTTAATACAAGTTTTAAATCCCTCAATTTATAATCCAATATAAGAAATAATCCTCGTCATTGTTCAGATAAAGCATAGTTTTTATAGCCTTCAATTTTGTTTGTTTACAGAGTCATCAATTAGAAACCAGATTCCTCTTGTAACACCCACCTGTCACATCCTCTCTTTCAGGATTTAAAAGTGTTTTTTACATTTAATTACATATTACCTCTGACAAATAGGAAGTCAAAGTTTTCTCTTATCAAATTACATTGTTTTCTGTATAGAGAATTGTCATGAGTTTTATTGGAAAAAAAAGTTTGGAATGCATTTAGGAGGTTTTATGGATTACACAAAGGAAATATGAGATAATGAAAAGTATCTTTAGCATGAAAATTACTTTGCACACAGACTATAGAAAACTAGTAGTAAATACAATTATCTGTTTTATTTTTGAATGTGAAAAACTTGTAATGTTAATTGAACTGCTACCATATTTTGTGATGATATAAAAATTGTAATGAAAATTAGATGTATTACATCTATAAATACTTTAAACAAGTTCAAAGAGGTCATGTGGTCAGTCATACAACAGTAACCGTAAAACAGAGAACAGTGTTAATGATTTGTATCAGAAGGTCAATATAACAATAGACAACATAGACCGTCAAGGCACATACAGCTGTATAACAACAGACAACATAGACCGTCAAGGCACATACAGCTGTATAACAACAGACAACATAGACCGTCAAGGCACATACAGTTGTATAACAATAGACAACATAGACCGTCAAGGCACATACAGCTGTATAACAACAGATAACATAGACCGTCAAGGTACATACAGCTATATAACAACAGATAACATAGACCGTCAAGGCACATACAGCTGTATAACAATAGACAATGTAGACCGTCAAGGTACATACA
Source organism: Carcinoscorpius rotundicauda (assembly GCA_011833715.1). NCBI lineage: Eukaryota > Metazoa > Arthropoda > Merostomata > Xiphosura > Limulidae > Carcinoscorpius > Carcinoscorpius rotundicauda. Next base: position 155,010,258 of record CM022393.1, on the reverse strand, counting down.
GCTGTATAACAACAGATAACATAGACCATCAAGGTACACACAGCTATATAACAACAGATAACATAGAACATCAAGGTACATACAGCTGTATAACAGTAGACAACGTAGACCGTCAAGGTACATACAGCTGTATAACATTAGACAACATAGATCGTCAAGGTACATACAGCTGTATAACAACAGACACAATGCTGTTAAGTAATATCACATCAAGAAACAAAATTCACTTGTTTGTTTACATAGAAGAAACCTGTTAATTCTATAGATGCACCTAAATATTAACAATAATAAAGTAACAGACAAAACAAGAAGAAAGGACAAACTTTACCCTAACTCAGATGTACTGGTTATGTACAGCATCTTTAGGTTTAACTTGGATGTACTGGTTATGTACAGCATCTTAAAGTATAACTCGGATGTACTGGGTATGTACAGCATCTTAAGGTTTAACTCGGTTGTACTGGGTATGAACAGCATCTTAAGGTTTAACTCGGTTGTACTGGGTATGTACAGCATCTTAAGGTTTAACTCGGTTGTACTGGGTATGAACAGCATCTTAAGGTTTAACTCGGTTGTACTGGGTATGTACAGCTTCTTAAGGTTTAACTCAGATGTACTGAGTATGTACAGCATGTTAAGGTTTAACTCAGATGTACTGGGTATGAACAGCATCTTAAGGTTTAACTCGGTTGTACTGGGTATGTACAGCTTCTTAAGGTTTAACTCAGATGTACTGAGTATGTACAGCATCTTAAAGTTTAACTCGGTTGTACTGGTTATGTACAGCATCTTAAGGTTTAACTCGGTTGTACTGGTTATGTACAGCATCTTAAAGTTTAACTCAGTTGTACTGGGTATGTACAGCATCTTAAGGTTTTTTAAACATTATTAGATAATTTTTCTCTATAAAATCAAGCTAAGCTTTCATTCATATAGAGATAATCTTTAACTCAAAATGTTTATGTTTATTAGTTTGTGTTTCTAAAATAAAATATTCAAAGATTTTTTTATTGTGAAAACTTTTTATCCAGTTTATTATTTAAGTTGTGGGTTTATTTAACTTTTCATTCTAAAACAGTTCGTGATGATTGTTTACCTGTCTTGTGAAAGTAGTTTTTCTTGGGGTACTCCTATTTTCTCCCCACAACACATTTAAAGGCACTCTGATATTGTGATTAAAGCCACCATGTGTTGGATCACCTTGGTGAATGTTCGTTTCCTTGCTTATTCTCAGATCAGTGTCCTTCTTCTGGTCCCTTCTTCCGTTTTTTTAAGATCTTGTTAGAAAATGTAGAATCAACCTCTCCAATAAAACATAAACATTCCTTAAATGCAAGAAACAAAATTATTTGAAGTGTGGCGAAGGGTGAGAACAATGTCCGTGACCACCTCAGTTGAGGAAAGTTTCTTTCCTTTGAAAACAAAATTTGTGTCATTACATTTTACAGTTTTTATTCTTTACCTAATGAATGAATACAGAAATATAACGTGGACTTTTAGACTAGCTCCAATTATGAAATATGACAAAAGGTATTTATTGTATTGGTAAAAATAAAGTGACAAATATTCTAAAACCTTCACATTTTCACTGTTTCTTTTTACATTATTTGCTATTTTTTTCGGAAATGTCTGTAATAGTAGACATTTAGAGAGAGAGAATAAAGTTAGTAACATCATATTCTTACTGTACTAATGAGCTTGAAAACTGCAAATTACAATAATTATATGCATAAGAATCATATGTTCTGATAACATATGATGATTCATTAAAATCTACATAAAATGAATTATTTAGTTTATGAATGATGTATAATGTTCCAACGTGAACAGTGGTGGCTACTACTTTAATAACTCTCTTTCACGGTATTCTTCTTGAGGTATATTCTCTCAGCATGCTTTTTAACACACGTAATGATGCTTGTTCTAGAATGTAACTTTAATTTATGTTTTCAGAAATAAGGGGTGGAAAGGCTTAGTTGAAGAAGTTGCATTGGAAGTTGACAGAATATCATCAAGGAACCTTGGGAGAGACGACAGGTAAAAACTACGGTTTTGTAAGCACTTCACATCTGTTGGAAACTTTCACCTTATCTGCTGTGATGATTACTCAATTATGAGAACATTTATTAGTTTATAATTAGAATTATGGAAGTAAAGAACCAGCAGTTTGTTTAGTGGAACAGTTATGATGTGTAACTCTTTTGTATTGATACATTTGAAAATCACAACAAATGTGAAATAGAAGTGTTCTTTCCAGTGATGTATGTGTATTTTTTTATTAATCAGTCTTGTGTATAATTTCCTGTTGAGTCTCAAGTGTGAAATTCTCTATCAGTTTGTTAGATTCTTTTGCTGGATAGATCAGATACTAGTTTTAGGTTTTAAAAGAACACATTTTTTCAAGAAGTAATTTTTATCATTGTATTTTTAATTCCCCAGTTTGGGGTATTGGCAGGAGTGAACTCGGTCAGGAACACAATGGATATCCTGGGGAATCCATCTTTGTAGATATAGTTGAGAGAAGTGTACTGTGATTTGTGTTGATGAAGCATGTGTTAGAATTACATATTAAATGAATGAGTTACAGTGTAAAGATTAATTAATTTTCAAAGAAATTATTTAAAAAGTGACTGAACTGCTGAAAGGTTACTTTAAAAAGTGACTGAACTGTGGAAAAGTTACTTTAAAAAGTGACTGAACTGTGGAAAAGTTACTTTAAAAAGTGACTGAACTGTGGAAAAGTTACTTTCTAAACACTTTCATAAATGTGTTTTTAAGTTGATTTTCATAATTTACTTAACTTTACATTTATACACTGATTAACTTTTGTTAGAAACAGTATTTGTTTAACAGTAATTGAATCCTTCTAAATATCTTATTTCTGTGGTATTCCCGATTACATGGCTTTTCATTAGAGCATGGGATTAAGGCCTGCCAACTGGAATTTCAAAGAATGCTTCAGAGTGTAGCTAAACATCCCTCTAATCTTTTAACCACAGACAATACAAGGGCAATTTTTTTTATCATGGGTATCAAACTCACAGCTGTTGAAACCTTTACCCAGTTTTTGTACCAGCTTGATATGTTTGGTAGTTAGTTAAACAAATACTGAACTTTTAAGCCAATATAAAGTTGAAGTTTCAAGAGGGATACAAAACCTCAGTAAAACAACCTTTCAGTGTAAATCACTCTAACAACACCACAGCCAATTTAAAATTAAGTTGTACGTGCTAACATTGAACCAAGATGTGAAAAAAGTTGTTAAAGCTAAAGTTGAAAACAAAAGCTGCCGAATCTCTAATAGGATAAAAGCTTTAAATGAAAAAATACAACAAAGGTTTGGACATAAATACACACCCGTCTTCTGCATCAGACTGACTGTCACTCAGTTTACAAGAAGAGAAGATAGTTTTGTATTTCTGTAATCACAATCTGTCTCTTCTGCAGCAGGCTCTCAGTTCTTAGGTAATGAACTCGCATCTGGTATGTACAAAAACAAGGAAACTGAAAGTGTTAACTTATATGAATTTCTTTGATCAAACCATAAAGACAGAACAACACATGGTACTGTTCCAAAACATTTATATTTTAACTAAGGGGTTGAGAACACATAGTACTGTTCCAAAACATTTATATTTTAATTAAGGGGTTGAGAACACATGGTACTGTTCCAAAACATTTATATTTTAACTAAAGGGTTGAAAACACATGGTACTGTTCTAAAATATTTATATTTTTATTGAAGGGTTGAAAACATGTGGTACTGTTCCAAAGTTTGCCAAGGATGTTGTCATTACTAATAGCTATTTATTTCCTCTATGATACAAAACTTCATGTTGTTTCTCTTAAAGTATAAAGGCAGGATTAACTTCTATAATATTCAGGCAGTCTTGCAAGTTCTTTGCTGCTAGTTAAGTGTAAATTTATTATTGCACAGTTATGATTTGTGTTGCATTTTGTGCAAAGCTACACGAGGGTTATCTGTACTAGTTGTTTCTACCTCAGCAGTGATAGACTAGAGAGAAGGTAACAAGCAGAGATGCCAACCATTATGATTTTGGTGTATACATTATGACTATATGCTCATACAGCAAATATTACTTGTTGCAACTCCCAAATTATTACATATTATATTGACCTATACAATAAAGTGACAAACTGTTCCCCCAGGGCTTGAAAGGGGTGAAAAGAAAATTTCTAGTGAGATACAAATAAATTTTGATAATAAATAAAAGACATAGTCCAAATGAATACTTGTGATAATCATGTTTGTGCTTAAAATAATAAAAGATATTTGTATTTCCAACGTCTACCAATATTTTGAGGCCGTTACTTCCCCATACTGGATATGTGGGGGAATCCATAGTTACGTCATCAGTGCTTGTCAGCCAATCAGCACTCAGGTAGATGGGTATTTCTCGTTTCCTAAGCGGCATAGAAACACGAATGCGATCATTCACAAGATGGAAAAAAAGAGGCCTCGTTCACCAGATTGTCTTCTTTCTGGCAAATCTAAAAGGACTGAAACTGTGAATCAAAAATTTAGGAAAGAGTATAGTGCAAAATATATGGTCATTGCATCAAAAGTCAGTTACAGTCATGTGTTTTGTACAGTTTGTCATATAGATTTTTCTGTGGTGCATGGCAGGATAAACGATTATTCCAGACATACAAAATTGGCATCTCACCAACAAAAGGATGAGGTGAAGACAGAAACTATGCAGATAACGACATTTATGAGTAAGAATTCAGAATATGAAAAAGAATTTTTTCTGTAATTTATTTATTAAAAACACAGTTCTAAATGAGCAATCTATAGCATTCATCAGTAATAATAGTTATAATAATAAACAGCTTATAGATATTGGTCAGGCCTAGTAGCTACAAATGATAAAGGGCTCTGTCTAAAATCATTATGCTCAGTCATTTGAAATGGTTTGCCTCTCTGAACCAGTCAACACCAACCACTTCCAACTCTTGAGCTACTCTTTTGCCAACAAATAGTTGGGTTGACTATCACATTATAACACCTCCATGACTGAAAGCATGTTCAACAACAGGGATTGAAACTTGCAACCTGAGGGTTGTGAGTCGAGCACCTTAACCATCAGGCTACGTGAAGCCCTGTTCATTTATGAAATTGACCCTTGTGACGTTTTTCTGACTTCATTCAGTTTTCTTTTGCATGTCTTTGGCCAAACTTGTATGACCTATTGAATGGTATTTTCATAATATTGTTTGTACATAATTTAATGTTGGATTTCTTAAATTTTCTCATGTAGAGTCATCACAGATCATGGAAGGGAAGGACGTTTCCCGTATCTCGATGAAAGTGTCGTCTGTTTTCTCAATAGTTTACCTATGTGGTATAAAGTAAGTTTTCTCAGTAGTTTATCCATGTGGTATAAAGTAAGTTTTCTAAGTAGTTTACCCATGTGTGGTATAAAGTAAGTTTTTCTCAGTAGTTAACCCATGTGGTATAAAGTAAGTTTTCTCAGTGGTTTAAAGTAAGTTTTCTCAGTGGTTTAAAGTAAGTTTTCTCAGTAGTTTAAAGTAAGTTTTCTCAGTAGTTTACCCATGTGTGGTATAAAGTAAGTTTTCTCAGTAGTTTACCCATGTGTGGTATAAAGTAAGTTTTTCTCAGTAGTTTACCCATGTGATATAAAGTAAGTTTTCTCAGTAGTTTACCCATGTGATATAAAGTAAGTTTTCTCAGTAGTTTAAAGTAAGTTTTTCTCAGTAGTTTACCCATGTGATATAAAGTAAGTTTTCTCAGTGGTTTAAAGTAAGTTTTCTCAGTAGTTTATCCATGTGGTATAAAGTAAGTTTTCTCAGTAGTTTATCCATGTGGTATAAAGTAAGTTTTCTCAGTAGTTTATCCATGTGGTATAAAGTAAGTTTTCTCAGTAGTTTATCCATGTGGTATAAAGTAAGTTTAACCATGTGGTATAAAGTAAGTGGTTTTTTAATTTCAATGTGTTTTATACATAGATTGATATTGTTATTTGAAAAACTTCTAAACTAAAAGTAAATTGGTGGATTCATACATTTTATGAGATTTATGTTGTTAAATCTGTGAACTGATCTGTGTAAAGTTGACATTTGTTCTCACCAACTCAGACATGTATGTAAAAATTAAATGAGCAACTTGAAGAGAGGAGTTTGAAGAAAATAGTTAACTTTTGGTGTGTGTTTCCAAGCAGACATGTTCCATATAAGACAAGGAGAAACACTGATCCACTAAACCTAAAATAACATTGCATAGCCAGTCTTTATCATTCAAATATTTATCATGCTCTCCCTAAAATGATCTTAGCTTTATCCTATATACACCAAGTTTGAAGGCAACCATTTTAAGTCAGCCATCCTGTTGGAAAACAAAAATTAATTAAAGTGAAGGTGATACCTACTTTATTAAAATTTATATTAATACCCATCTAGTTCTTGTCAGTAAAAGATCATCAAAATTTATATTAATACTCGTCTAGTTCTTGTCACAATTGAGTCGGTAAAAGATCATGTTCTTTGAAAATATCAGTTGTGTTGTGATGACAATTCTCTTGAACCATTTCCAACAATTTACTGTATTTTTACAGATTACCCTAAACTAAGACTTCACAGACACTTGTGAACTGTACATTAATATTATATCCTTATTTAGGATATATCCTAAAATCCTGTCACTATAACTATCACACGTGTGGACAGCTTAATAGACTGATTAACCAAACACCAACATCCTTCCATGACATAGTTGTTAATCGTTACACTGTTGTAAGTTGTAATATTCTAGTTGTATTTGTGCAATCAACCATTAACACCCAACTATTTTATTGACTGTTCCTGTTATAAACAAGAGAATTGGGTTACGATCTACAAACTCGTGATATCAATCCAATTCCATCTGTTTTTTATCCAGCAAGCTGTATTGCCACACACACCAATAAGATAATTTTTAATAATCCTTTTGTGTGGAACCTCATCAAATTACTTCTAAAAATCCAGTTACGCCAAATCCACACCATTTTCCAGGATGATCAGAAACCTCTTCAAAGAATGCCAGATTAGTAAAGCAAATATAAACTGTGTGTAGCATCTGTCAGAAACTGTTCTCACCACTAACTTAAGAGTAGTAGGCCTTAAAATGGAACAATTCTCATCACTTTGTTGACACGGAGTAACGTTAGTTAACTTCCAATTGTCTGGTATCTGTTACTCTGTAAAATATGTAATCTTTACTATTCTATAAATATTGCAATTTTTTTTTCTTAAAAGCATTACTGTGATCGTGTTTCCATCTCAGTGTTTGGTATGAATATTAATTAGTAAGTAACAACAAAAATACCATTTTATAAATGAACATTCTTCCATCCTAACATTTAAATACATTCTTACCATTAGATTTCACATTTGTCACTTTTTCATATACTTGGTTTGGTTTCTTGTGAACTTGGAAAAAAATACTTTTAAAAATTTGTTTTAATGCAATATTTAGATCCTGGGTATTTTGACTCTTAGATTAATATAAAAAAATATTTTTGTAATATTGAGAAAAACAAATTAGTAAATGTGTGCCGTTATAAATAAAAGTTATTGGAAAAAAAGATACACAATTTCATAGTGAATGGGCTGTTATATGAATACAAATCTCCACTTCTTCTCTATAAATCTTAGATAATTTTAAGTTCTAATTTTAATCCATCATGTTAGGTCTTAACTATCAGCTGATTTTTAAAGTGTTAACACTTATTAAAATAGTGATAAGTTATTTTTTAATTAATGTATATAAGAATAAAATGGTTTATCTCATGTTTCTTGAACATTTTGTATTGAAATATATTTTATTAACTTCTTCAGGCTGATTTATCTCTTCCACAAGGAGTTGGTGAAAAACTTCTGCTCAGACTAGTGGCTTTTCAGTTTGGACTGAGAAGGGTAGCCAGATTACCAAAAAAAGCTATGCAGTTTGGATCACGGATAGCTAAAGCTGAGGATTCCAAAGAAAAAGGCTCAGATGTGTGTGGTCGCTTGCAATAATACAGTAAATTGGCTATAGAAATTTTTAAGTGTAAATGTGTAATATTTACATTAGATTATACAATCCTCTTTAATTTATATGTAATATTCAGGTGTTTATAAGATTTATTGATAAATAAATTGTTTTTTTTTGGTAACTGTTTCTTTGTGAACTCCTATTCTTAATAGCTATAAAACTGCGAAATAAATACCCCATTTTGTGATTGTATTACTTCTCATTGAAAACAAATGATCTTTATACACCTATGGAAACAGTGGCATTAACTCTTGTAAAAAAAAACAACATATTTTCCCATTCAATCAGTATCAATGTTTGAAACGTAGTGTGTCAAGAGTTATGATACTAGAAACTAGGTTTCTAGTGAGCAAAGATAGCTCTGCACTTAAAGAACATTAGATGCATATATTAAATAATTAAATATATATAGTAAGACATATGGAAGTTTTACTTTATGTATTAGGTAAATGTGTGGTAATTGGACAATTAGAGAGATTGTTTTACTGTTCTTTAATAAAGGAAATGTACTAGCCCTAATTTGCCTTATAACAGGAAAAAAAATCTGTATCCAGTTTATCAACTTAGATAAACAAAAGAAACTAATATCTGACATTACACAAGAAATATTTTTGTTTCAATACCACATTGCTTTCTTCTGTCTTTCAGCCACTGAACATTTGATTTGTAATAATCAAGTGGGTGTTACTGAAATTGTGTTTTTATATAATACCATGCCACAGGAGTCTCATAATCCTGTTCACATTAAGACAATTTTGTTTTTATTTTAGTTTCTCACAGTAATAATGGCTTTATCAACATTTTCTGTATTTTTTACACACAAGATAATCTGTTGTATTATCTTTTCTTAAAATGTCAAATATTTGAGTTTGAGATGTGTATTAATGGAGACGTTTTAACAGATAAATTTTTACCATAAAAAAAATAACACAACTGTTGTACATTCTGAAAACATAAACTGACTTATCTTAACTATATAGAGAACTGTTAATGTTCACAAATGTTCTATACGTATCCAGATAAGGCCTGGCATGGCCAGGTGGTTAAGGCACTCGACTCGTAATCCAAGGGTTGCAGGTTCAATTCCCTGTCACACCAAACATGCTCATCTGTGGGGGTGTTATAATGTGATGGTTAGCCCAAGAGTTGGCAGTGGGTGGTGATGACTAGCTGCCTTCCCTCTAGTCTTACACTGCTAAACTAAAGATGGCTAATGAAGGTACCCCTCGTGTAACTTTGCGTGAAATTAAAAAACAAATAAAATTTGACAGTAATTTTTACATCATTTCTACTTTACTGTCAAAGCTGCATTTATATAGCAATCATTTTCTCACATAGTGCAATAAATATTATCCTACACAAATGGCCTTGCAGTTAGAGAAAACAGTTATTAGAACATTTTGTATCTTGTGTTGTCCAAGTTGTTAAAATGCTGGTAACTTTAAAACAAACCGAACAGCACAAAGTTTAACAAATCTGTTTCAATGTAGAATACCAACAATATTATTAAACTTGATACTGAGACCTAAATATCCGTTCACTCACCAGACAGATGTAATCCAGTCTAGGTAATAATTTGTTGTGAACTGTATCTGGAACTAAATATACTAGTGAAAATATGAAAGAAATATATTTATATAATGGTTTTTCACAATTCTTTTTTTTATCTTTTTTGTTTACTGACAAAAAATAAACATTTATCAACTTTACATGCGGGGTCAAATTACACATCTCTAACCCTTTACAGTCACATTGAAATATTAAACAACTTCACTATTAGTGTATGTCACTGTACATGGTATCAAAATTTTATTCATAATTAAAGGATTACATTAGTTTCAAATTTCTTACTTTCAAAAAGAAATATTTATATAAAAATCTTACACTTCACTTCTGTGTATTAGGTGATGCATCTACATATTTTTCAATTCCTTTCTATAGCTGTTACACAAGTCAACCAATTGGATACACAAACTACAAGCATTCAAAGGTCAAATTTTCAAGATCCCAGTGTCTCAAATTAGTAACGTCCACTGCTGTGGCTCTACCAAACTGGTGTCCTAATAATTTATGTTTGTGCTACAGGTCCTTTTACTGACATATTTGTGACATTTTTCTACCTTGAAGAATACGCACGTTTTACCGTGTTTGTTTTCAAATCTGTACACATTGTTGCTAAACTCCAACATAACTCAGTTACAAAACCAACTTAGCTTTAATGCATTTAAAACATTATGTTTATTGTGCATGCTAACATTTTGTGTTCTAAATTTCACATTTGAAATAAACATTAAAGCTTTTTGGTGTGACATTGTTAAAAAAGTAGGCTTGGAATACGTCATAACAAGAAATAAAAGGAGGGGTCCAGATAAGTAGGTACTAAATTTATTTATTATTGTAAAAGTAACCAAAATGTAAAAAATCAGATATTAATACTGTATAATTAGAAGTGTTTGTAATTAGTTTCTGTTGTACTTTTGTGTACATTCTTCTCTACAAGTGAGTTTTCACAACATCACTGATTTTACATTTACTATTTGTACATAAAAGGAATAATCCAGCTGTAAAAACAGTGCTATTAGTTGTTACAGTATGTAATCATTCTAGAAGAAAAATATGTAATTTCATTTGATTAATTTTCTATTTTTCATATCTTCATTTTACCCCAAATTACTGATCTTGTTAAAGTTAGTGTTTGGAGAAAATAACATATAAAGTTTTACTTTAAAAATATCTTTATATTAATTTAGGAAATTATGCTAATGAAATATAGAAAGCAATATGAATTTTTTTTCATATTCTTTACACAAAATATTACAGCGACTCAATAAACTTATAAACAAATATTTTTTAAAAATATTGTTTTGTGTACATTATAACTGTTATGTTAACTGAAAAGCTACCAAAATTGTAGTAAATAATGCTATCGAAAGTAGGTTTTGGTGCAAAGTAAGAACTGTTTACATAAGATGACAGTGTCACAAAGTAATTGTTTGAAAGTAATTCTAAACAAAAACTTTTTTTTTAAATTACTAAATAAAATACCACCAAACTGATGTGCATTTCTAGTAATTCTAGTTAATTAAGAAAAATACATTTTATCAAAAATGCAAACTGAACTTCTTAACAACAAACTTTTGAGTATGAATGCAATATTTTTTATTAGTCCCATCTATAAATACAGTTTTACTCCATTTGTTTCATAAATTATCTGTCTAGACGGCATAAAGGATTACTATAAACCATTTCTAGGTTTACTTTATGTCCTACAAGCTCCCGGATATTGTCGATACCAAATTTGATCATGGTGGGTCTGTAAAATGAAATTATTGGGAAACAACATAATAAATGGCAAAAATATTATGACTATAAGTATGTAAAAATCTCAAGTATTCTATATTTATTGATAAATCTTTTCTGTTATGTTAAAATTAACATATTACAAATAAAACATTTTTACTTTTTTTTTTTATACTGCTAATTTACCATAAATTTAAATGAAAAGAAAGCAAGTTTTCAAAGTTAGTTACAATTCCATACTTTTAAACATGCACGACAAAAAACAAAACAAAATTCAGTTTCCCAAAATTAAAGAGTGTGTTCATAAATTCAGAAGTGAATGCAACTATCATATGAGCATGTCTGTTTCTTTAAGGTATTTACATTAAACTGTTACTTAGCAAAGTGGAGGTCCTTCAAATCCTCATATATTTCAATTCTTACAAATGACACAGAATCAAGGAGTTTTGACACTTTGAACATATTCTATCATTTAAGAAGAAAAGTTGGCAACGGTTGTGATGGAAATATTATCTCTTGAAAGTACAGTGTAAGTGATCAAATAAATTATGATAAACAGTGTTTAAAAATTCAGTACACCTAGTACTATTAAAAATGTAGCAGTTATTAACATTTACGTTAAACAATAAAATATAACTAACAATCGAAAATAAAATTATATTTGAAGCACAATAAATGTGGTACCCCTAGTGTTCATCAGAAATTTACTTTAATACAAACTTCATGAAATAAAAATTTCCTTCTAAAGTTATTGAAAGCAGTGATCGCAATTTATGTTTTATAAAAGTAAGCATGTTACAATTACAAATTCACCAAACAACATTAAACTGTTCAAACTGACAAAGATTAAAATAATTGATATTAGTTACAAATCATACCTTTCTAAAGATAAACCCCATGCTAGAACAGCAATTTCTTTAGGAAAACCCATGGGTAGTAACATTTCTGGTCGGAACACACCAGAGTTACCAACTTCAACCCACTTTTTAAGCCCTTCATGATAACTGAAAATTTCCATACTTGGCTCCGTGTAGGGGTTGTAAGTGGGTTTAAAACGTAGGTTTCTGATTCCTATACACCAAAGATACAAAATAAAGTCATGAAACTTTTAATACTAAAACTCTTGAGCAACAAATTAAGAATATTCTAATATTTTATGAACATTACAAACAATGCAGTCCATTTTGTGTTTAAAATTATCTTTACACCAAGATCAGTGACTAATGAAACAAATATAAAAGATGAATTTGTTAAATTAATGAAATACTAGAGTTCTTAATGTAATTATTTTGATGCTTAGAATGATTAACTGCTCTACAAATCACTGAAATTCATACTCAAATTTTTTTATTAAATCTAACACTAACAAAATCAAAACATTCATTTGCAATAAATATTTTTATTTTTTATCTGCAACTTTTTAAAATTCAATACATAATGATTACTGTGACTATACGTCTACAAATATTTGGTTTTACGTTATTAAACTTAATGTATATTCTTCTTTTAATCATAAAATAATTTGCACTGATTCCACGTACCTAGCTTGTTAAAAAATTCCTTAAACAGACCCATAAGGTTCCCAAGAGTAAGTCCATAGTCCGCTACAAGTCCTTCAACTTGATGGAACTCAGCTAGATGTGTGGCATCCAAATTTTCGTTTCGGAATACCTTATCAATACTGAAGTATTTAACTGGGGTGAATTTTTTCTGAAAATCACATGTGAAAGATATTAATCAAACATGTCCTGTTTACATTTTCAGCAAAAACATTAAATGCCACAAACACAAATATTTTGCAAGCCTTTAAATGAATCTACTAACCCTCACTGTATACTATTCTCTATTAACTGGGGTAAGTATATCATGTAATTTTAAGTTTTGTCCATTACAACACTCAGTGTAAGAAGCTGATCATAATACTGGGTAAGATTACATGTTTTCTAAGTAAAATACTTAGAAGAAATTACAACAGAAATTAGTGACTGGGCAAGATTATATTTAAATACAAAATCAATAGTATTTTGGATTAGATTTCTTTTCTGACTTATATTTTAGCAGAAGCTTTGTAAACACCAAAGTCATAAACAATTTGGGGCAAAAGTAGTTCAAAAAAATATGTTTGAAAAGGCAGTGGTGGTTCAATATGGAACCTTACTGGTAATTCTACGGTAAACAACATCCGAGTACTTCAATTACTGCTTGGTTCACCAAGAAAAAGTTATGACATGAACATTACTACACTTACAGATGCAAGACATGTCTTTTAAAAACACAAATACACAACTGTATAATACTGTTTATAACTTACGAATAAGAAATCAGTGTGATATGAAATGCACAATTTAAATAAAGCCTACAAGTTCCATGGTACTTTCCAAGTGTTTACAGAGCACTTCCCTTGTTTTTTAATGCATGTGTTCAACAAGCCAATGTGTCAAATGTTGCTGCTACTTTCCAAGTGTTTACAGAGCACTTCCCTTGTTTTTAATGCACATGTTCAACAAGCCAATGAGTCATTCTGCTGGTACTTTCCAAGTGTTTACAGTGCACTTCCCTCATTTGTTAGTGCACATGTTCAACAAGTCAATGTGTCAAATGATGGTGCTACTTTCCAAGTGTTTACAGTGCACTTCCCTCAAATTATATACACACACGTGAATATAATGGAATGCCCTTGACAATAGAGTACTTGTGAAACATTTCTTGTTCCATATACACACATGTGGATATAAAGGAATGCCCTTGACAATAGAGTACTTGTGAAACATTTCTTGTTCCATATACACACACGTGGATATAATGGAATGCTCTTGACAAAACGTACCCTGGCCCATACATATATTTATACAATGACTTCAACAACTGAGTACTTGGAAAAACATATCTTGGCCCTTATACATGTGGATAAAATAAAATGCCTTTGACAACTTGATACGTATGAGAATATACTCAGGCCCATTTATAGAATAGTACTTCACTCTTGTAATCATATAATTTTCCATCAGTTGAGAAGTATGTTTTATAACTTGCAGTAAAAGAAACCATCAAAAAACTGGGTTCTAGAGCCATGAGACAATAAAGCACCAAAAAAATTGTAGCTTTTGCTCCATCAGAAATAAATAAAATATTTACTGTGGATTTCAACACCTTATAGTTGTAGAATTTTGCTGATAAATTAGAACAGTATCTTTGCAGGGTATTTCGTGGACTGTTTTATTTCACAACATCAAGAAGTTTCAGCCAAGCCTAGCCACGTGTGAGGTAGAGAGAACACACGTCCATCAATTAGTGAATCTATTACTGCATTATTGATCAACTACTGAGTGTTAGCTCGTTTCATGTTCTGTTGACAAAACAAGGGATCTTGCAAGTGACTGTTATGTTTTATTTGGAAGTTAGGAACATAACTATTCTTATAATTCTATAACAATGTTATTTGTGACTCTGGGTCAACCAGGAATTTTAGGCTGTAAAATAAATAACTCATTACCAAAAGTGAATAAACATTTTGCAGAATAATCAGACACAAAATTTAAAATAGAATACAGACTGTCATTCAGAACGATGGTTTGATACAGTTATTTAGATTACATGTTATGTTAAATAAGGACACACATGTATGACACACTTACTTGTTGGGCCAATCTGTACAGCATTCTATCACTAACAGCTAGTACACATAAAATGAGGACACACATGTATTACACACTTACTTGTTGGGCCAATCTGTACAGTATTCTGACACTAACAGCTAGTATACATAAAATGAGGACACACATGTATTACACACTTACTTGTTGGGCCAACCTGTACAGCATTCTGACACTAACAGCTAGTATACATAAAATGAGGACACACATGTATTACACACTTACTTGTTGGGCCAATCTGTACAGCATTCTGACACTAACAGCTAGTACACATAAAATGAGGACACACATGTATTACACACTTACTTGTTGGGCCAATCTGTACAGCATTCTGGCACTAACAGCTAGTATACATAAAATGAGGACACACATGTATTACACACTTACTTGTTGGGCCAACCTGTACAGCATTCTGACACTAACAGCTAGTATACATAAAATGAGGACACACATGTATTACACACTTACTTGTTGGGCCAATCTGTACAGCATTCTGACACTAACAGCTAGTACACATAAAATGAGGACACACATGTATTACACACTTACTTGTTGGGCCAACCTGTACAGCATTCTGACACTAACAGCTAGTATACATAAAATGAGGACACACATGTATTACACACTTACTTGTTGGGCCAATCTGTACAGCATTCTGACACTAACAGCTAGTATACATAAAATGAGGACACACATGTATTACACACTTACTTGTTGGGCCAACCTGTACAGCATTCTGACACTAACAGCTAGTATACATAAAATGAGGACACACATGTATTACACACTTACTTGTTGGGCCAATCTGTACAGCATTCTGACACTAACAGCTAGTATACATAAAATGAGGACACACATGTATTACACACTTACTTGTTGGGCCAATCTGTACAGCATTCTGACACTAACAGCTAGTATACATAAAATGAGGACACACATGTATTACACACTTACTTGTTGGGCCAATCTGTACAGCATTCTGACACTAACAGCTAGTACACATAAAATGAGGACACACATGTATTACACACTTACTTGTTGGGCCAACCTGTACAGCATTCTGACACTAACAGCTAGTACACATAAAATGAGGACACACATGTATTACACACTTACTTGTTGGGCCAATCTGTACAGTATTCTGACACTAACAGCTAGTATACATAAAATGAGGACACACATGTATTACACACTTACTTGTTGGGCCAACCTGTACAGCATTCTGACACTAACAGCTAGTATACATAAAATGAGGACACACATGTATTACACACTTACTTGTTGGGCCAATCTGTACAGCATTCTGACACTAACAGCTAGTACACATAAAATGAGGACACACATGTATTACACACTTACTTGTTGGGCCAATCTGTACAGCATTCTGACACTAACAGCTAGTACACATAAAATGAGGACACACATGTATTACACACTTACTTGTTGGGCCAATCTGTACAGCATTCTGACACTAACAGCTAGTATACATAAAATGAGGACACACATGTATTACACACTTACTTGTTGGGCCAATCTGTACAGCATTCTGACACTAACAGCTAGTATACATAAAATGAGGACACACATGTATTACACACTTACTTGTTGGGCCAATCTGTACAGCATTCTGACACTAACAGCTAGTACACATAAAATGAGGACACACATGTATTACACACTTACTTGTTGGGCCAATCTGTACAGCATTCTGACACTAACAGCTAGTACACATAAAATGAGGACACACATGTATTACACACTTACTTGTTGGGCCAATCTGTACAGCATTCTGACACTAACAGCTAGTACACATAAAATGAGGACACACATGTATTACACACTTACTTGTTGGGCCAATCTGTACAGCATTCTGACACTAACAGCTAGTACACATAAAATGAGGACACACATGTATTACACACTTACTTGTTGGGCCAATCTGTACAGCATTCTGACACTAACAGCTAGTATACATAAAATGAGGACACACATGTATTACACACTTACTTGTTGGGCCAATCTGTACAGCATTCTGGCACTAACAGCTAGTACACATAAAATGAGGACACACATGTATTACACACTTACTTGTTGGGCCAATCTGTACAGTATTCTGACACTAAAAGCTAGTACACATAAAATGAGGACACACATGTATTACACACTTACTTGTTGGGCCAATCTGTACAGCATTCTGGCACTAACAGCTGTAGTGTGTGTTCTCATTACATTTTTTTTTGCTTCTTCAAACTTCCATTCATAATTGTATCTATCAAAAGAAATTAGAAAATTATTACAAACATACAGTGCTAACACACTGCAGAACTCTTGTAATTATACTGTATTCTTCATTTATATTTACACACTGAAAGAATTTTTTACCTTATGAACACACTACCAGTCATTACAAGTACAATCCATTTCATTATTAAATTAATACAGCAACCTACATGCAAGAATTTTGGTCTGAAGTCAGATATAATACCTTGTCTCTTAAAAGGTCTAACAAAAACAGTTATTATTACTTACACACTATTAAACTGATTTTAAGACTGATGTAAACAGTTTTTTAAATGACGAACTACAAATTTTACACAAAAATAAGTGCTTCTACTTTGATATCCATATTGTATATGGAAGTGCAGAGAATTTAATAGATTGAATTGTAAACTATAAATCCGTGACAACTGTCTACAAGTGGATATAAATGAAAATATGTTTAAGGGTGTGTTTAAGAAAAGAATCTTGGTATAGTGGATAGGTAGAGTAACAGTATTGTGGATAGGCAGAGTAACAGTATTTACAGATAAGTTGCTCATTGTTAGTAGTAGAGTAACAGTATCTACAGATAAGTCACTTATTGTTAGCAGTAGAGTAACAGTATCTACAGATAAGTCACTTATTGTTAGCAGTAGAGTAACAGTATCTACAGATAAGTCACTTATTGTTAGCAGTAGAGTAACAGTATCTACAGATAAGTCACTCGTTGTTAGTAGCAGAGTAACAGTATTTACAGATAAGTCTATCATTGTTAGTAGTAGAGTAACAGTATTTACAGAGAAGTCACTCGTTGTTAGCAGTAGAGTAGCAGTATCTACAGATAATTATAAGTCAAAATGTGCTGATAGAAGATATAACCTCTGATGTGGCAACTTCAAAATTCATAATTCAAAATGAATAACCAGATACAGCAGTGTTTGCAGAAAGAGATAAAAAGTAGAAATATATCGTCGTTAAGTATTAAGTTCCATAACAGGGTAGAAATAAAAATAATTCCACTATATAATGAGTTACAACTATCACTATTACATAATAAACAGTAAAACTCATAAGAACATACAAAACACCCAAAAAAAAGCACAAAATAAACATCTGAACACAAGCACTGCCAACCAAAAAGTAACAGTTAGGGTACAATAACACAGGAGTCATAAGTCACTATTCTTGGTGGAGGTTTGTGGCAAGATAATACACGTGTGAGAATTAGTTAAACCAGTGAATTGAGGGGTGTGTGGGAGTGGTAGACTTGTGGCATGTAAAAAGGTTTTAGAATAGGGCAGCACTGAATGAGAATAGTTGTGTACCTGGGCAGAGTTAAGTTACTTTGTGGGAAGATTTGTTTTCATATTTTTCTCATTAATTTATTTCTCTATCTCTGATTTATAATTGAAACTAAACAACCAACCCCTTTGAGCCACATCCTCCCACAGAATGGATTGCTTCCACCCTTTCCAGGTATTCTAGAGGGAACTCATTTGCATGCACTGGATCTGTGGACAATCATAAATATTTTATCTGTTAAACTTTTAGTATCTTGCTATTTCAAAATAAATTACATTTACCTGAAACCATAATAATTTCATCATTAAAATTTATTTCCTTCCACAGGGTATTTTCAACCTGATTATCACTTTATGAGACAAATGCAGGTGAGAAAACACAAAGTTTAGGCACATCCATTTTAAGTTTACAAGTTGCTAACCAACTGGAGAGTAACCTACTAGCTCCCTCTGTGATACTCTTACCTGAAGATTGTAATTGACTTTCACCTATAACATGCTGTTCTCAGCAATATGATTTACCTTGAAGCTGAATAAAAATATAGTTTTAATACATCTACGAGCATTCTGATAAAATGACAATAGACATTAAATACAAATACATGTATGCAAACGATTTCCAACACAGCAGTTCAACAGTTTAAATCACTTGTAAACAAGTTGTGACCAGAAGAAAACTGGGCAAACACTATAGAAAAAGTTTCGGTGAAAATAATATTTATTAATTTCTGCACATTACAGAACTCGTAGTTCTCCTACACACAAGTTATTAGTTTTGAACTTTGATTGTTTTTTAAATATAAAAATAGTAATTATTTGAAGAACAAACATTATTTAGAAGTTACTTAAGGAACCAACTTTGCTTCTCAAACAAATAAAATATGGACACAGTTCTTGAAACAGCAAGTATTAAGTAAACAAGTCACTTCCATTTTAACTGAATGCACTGCCCTCTACGATGATGATAAAATTATGACAACTATTCTACCTGACAAATAGAAGGTGTCTTGCAGGTCTCTAGCTGGATGTTTTTGAGGAACAAAGAGTGTATCAAAATTCCAAAAAGAACTTTCAACATAATTGTTGGTTGCCATTTCTGTGAAACTGGAGAACAAATTTATTTTTAATTTTGATTTTATCTATAAACTAACCACAAAACAAAACAGGTGTGGAACATGTTTTTAAAACACAGAAAAATATTTGCAAACAAAACATTGGATTCATAGTCAACATTTAATACTTATGATATCCTAATAACAAAGAGTAATTCACACATGAAGACAAACTGAAAAGATAAAAGTAAAAAAAATAAAAAATTGAAACTAAAACACATTTATGTCAAATTGTTTAATTATGACTATTACAAATTAGTCTTATATTAGATACACAAACTGCTTTACGTACCCCATTTCTAAAAATATTTGTCTCACTTCTGTCTTCACCTTCATTAAAGGATGAAGGTGACCACATTCAATAGGGGTTCCCAAAGCATCAAAATTATATGGCTTAAATTTCTTTTCCTTCCAAGAACCTCTGTTAAATAAATAAAAAAAATATCCAGTAACTGAAGTGGCCAAGGGGTGCAACAGAAATCTAGGCACATATCATTTTTATGAAACTATTTTTAATAAGAAATGCATTCAACAACCATCTGTGTCATGGGAGTAATAAAGTTAATATACATTTTTGTGTGAAATAAAGTTCAGTTACAAAAACATCTTTTCTGTTTGAGTAAACAACAAATATAATTTTCATGGGTTAATATTTTCACTACCAGCTCTAAGTACATGTGATTAGCATTTTCAGTAAAAACAACAATAAAGGATACGTCTAAAAATTAAGTACACTATTTGAGAACAGCACAAGTTATTTTGTCACCAATGGTGAGCATGTTTTGGGACAACTGATTAGCTATAGAAAATAATTTTTTATAAAGAACAACAGACATCTATAATATGGAAAAATCAAAATAAGATTATAAAAATATTGTAATTCATTTTAGTTACTTTTACTGCAAATCTCATTTCAGTAAATTAATTCACTAAATCTACTCAATCGAAAAACACGATAAAATAAAGTTGCTTAAAAAACATTCCCTGGCAAATTTGTATTTAAAACAATGTCCAAGAATGCTTCTTAAGAAAACTTTTAAAAATGAATTTCTAACTTAAGTAGAGGAAAATGAAACAGTAAAAAGAAATTCAGAATTTCTTATTCATGAGTAAAAACAAAAGCAATAAGGCAAACGGCTCCACATTTAACGGCATGCCTTAAAGAGTTCTACACATTTCAAACATGTTAGACAGACAACAGAAAATCCTTTCTCTTGGTCAGCTGATGCACAAGTGAAAAACATACTTCTGAGAGATGCCTCTTCTCACAAAGTAGTTTTTTCTAAATTCTCATGGTTCACTGTGCTGAGACCATGAAATCAGAGTGATGACACTGTGGGATAAGAGACAAAGAAGTGTGGTTGAAGGAGAATTTAGCAAGATACAGACAGAGGAGGAGAAAATTCAACAAAGGAGTCCATAACTGAACTGGTCAGTGTAGAGTTGTCAAAGACTCCACAACTGAACTGGTCAGTGTAGAGCTGTCAAGGACTCCACACAGTGTTTTGAATGATAGAGAAGACAAGTAGAAAGGTATACAAAGAGGGATAAGAGAAAAGGAGAAGTATGGTCATAAGTGGCAAAAAAATTTAGAGGAGATGTGCCCAGACAAGAGCATAGCCTTCTGATCGCCAGAGGACCAAGGGATCACTCTGTACATAGTATCTTTTTGTGGGACAATTTGTGATATAGTTCAAGGTACCCAAAATATGAGAAGCTATTAGATGTACTTGTAAAAATTAAGTTCAGAACATGAGGTGGTGAACATGAAAACAGTAACAGAGTGTACCCTTGGCAACTGTAAAATGCCTACTGACCATCATAAGAGAATAATGATTCATATGTTCTGTGATGTGGATACAAAGGGGAGATTTGTGTGAAACCATTGATCCAAATTCACTTGAAAGTAGAGACATCTTCCCATCTTATCAAGGAAGCTTCTGGAAACAAATGAAGTCCTGAAGGAAAGGACAAAAACAGAGGAATACTTTCTATGATATTGGTTTTATAAAGTCACCAGCTTTTAGTAAGGAAGGAGAACTGTGGAGGACAAGGGATCGATCTCAAGTGTTTGTATGTTTTTGAATTTCATGCAAAGCTACATGAGGGCTATCTGTGCTAGCAGTGTAAAACTAAAGGGAAGGCAGCTGGTCATCACAACCCACCACTAACTCTTGGGCTACTCTTTTACCAATGAATAGTGGAATTGACTGTCACATTATAATGCCCCATGGCTGAAAGGACGAGCATATCTGGTGCAATGGGGATTCGAACCCACGACCCTTGGATTACAAGTTGAATGCCTTAACCTACCTGGCCATGCCGGGCCGGATGTCTACTGAGGATCCAATGACTGTGCACAATCCACTGTAGACGTTACAAATAAAATGAAACATGAATAAATAAACAAACTGGATGGTCATGAAAACTAATACATTTGTATTTATAATAATTCAAACTTTTGGGCCAACAAGAAGCACCTGAATGTGTACGTTCACGATAAAGCTCCACCAGCTATTCTTTAGCCACTGCCCAAGACAACACAAACTTAAAAACTATTTTCAACTTACGTAGTAATCATTTCAGGTGTTAAGTCTGTTTCTTGTTTTTCCACAGTCAGACTGAACTGTGGTCCCTTTTCCAACCAATAACTTTTCACTGTTCTAAAACACAAAAAAATGAAAGTTATTAAATATATGCAACATCAAAGTTCAGCTGAATATTATGACAATTCCAAAATTGAGTAGCCGCTTATAGTTTTATACAAAATTTAGAGATTTAACATAAAACAATAAATCTGTGACCATATAAATACATGAATATATTCAGAAACTTACAAGTTACAAACCATCGAAGAGGCAAACAAAGAAAGCTTTCACAAAGAAATTGTGTTTAAAAATCAAAACACAATATATATAAGAAAAGTAATTAATGTTACCAAATCTAAAACAATAAGATATATAATTATCTCTGTTCAAAACATTAAAATAGTAAGGTTTAAACAGTTTTAAATTACATCACAAGTTCTAAATGTGACATAACAGTGATAACCCAGTCTCACACTTCTTGCAGAAGTTTTCTCTTCTTGAATTCTTGCTTCTGCGATTCAACGATGCCATCAATATTCATGTTCTTAAATTTTAACAGACAATCTTGTACATCATCATGAATTTTATCAACCTAAAAATAAAATTCATGTCACTGAAGTGTTATAATAGTTATAAAAGTGAATAAATAAATGTAGTAACCAACCTTTAAATTTGTAAATATTCAACATCACTATTTTCAAGATATAGCTTTCAGAAAGTTTAAAAATATGAATTTTGAGACACTCAAATTTGAAAGATATATCACTGCCAGTCAAGTTGTTTTACAGGTGTCATAAAAATCTTATATGGTATATATATAAACATTCAACAAGTCTTTTAAGTGCTTTTAATGTAGCAATCTGTGCTCATATAATTTTTTGGTATAATATTTTATATATAATTATTAACTTTCACTTCTATTTTCATACATTTATTGTTCATAAAGAAAAAAATATGCATTTTGCATTGTTAGACTCAACCGCTTATTTGAGTAGAGCCTCGATAGATGAAAATAAAAATAAAAAACTTTTGTCAGCATTTAACAAGGAAAATGTGAACACTATGAAATTAGCCAAAATACTAGCTGGTCAAAGGTTTAAGACCATACTGAAACAAAGCATTAATTGGTAAACACGTAACAAAATTTAGTCATTTGTGTTCAAACATTAGCAACATCTCCCACTGACATCTCCTGTGTTACATTGAGTAAAAAAATGGCAAAGGCTAAAAGGTTGATCGAGTTTAAATGTGGCAGAATTGTCAAGCTGCAAAAGCAAGGTCTCTCTCAACATTACAAAGCTGGTAATATTGGGCATAGTAAAACTGCTGTTGCAAATTTCTTAAAAGACCCCGAGGGATACAGAACAAGAATTTCAAGTGGTTGGCCCAAGAAACTTTCACCAGCGTCAAGCAGGAGGATTCAACGGGTTGTTTGGCAAGACACCAGCCAATTGTCGAACCACAATAAGGTCCTTATGGACACAAAATGCAGCTCAAGAACAATAAGACGGCATCTACGAGAGAAAGGCTTTAAAAACTGTAAACATTTTCAAAAGCCACACCTCCTTCTACACCATGAAACAGCTCGGTTAAACTTTGCTGAGAAGTACCAAATATGGGATGTAGGAAAGTGGAAAAAGGTTTTATTTTCTGACAAGAAAAAATTTAGCGTGGATGGTCCAAATCGCTTCCAGCATTACTGGCACGATACGGATATCCCACCAGAGACATTTTCTACACGACACAGTGGAAAAGGTTCCATCATGATCTGGGATGCTTTCTCCTTCCGTGGAATAATGGAGCTTCAGGTTATAAAGGGTCATCAAACAGCAGCTGGCTACACTGGCATGTTGGAGGGAGCATCCTTATTTACTGAAGGCCCTCACTTGTGTGGAAATGACTGGATCTTTCAGCAAAATAATGCAGCAATCCACAATGCCTGCAGGACAAAGGACCTTTCCATGGCAAATAACATGATTCTTTTGGACCATCCAGCAGGTTTGCCCAAACTAAACCCTACTGAAAAATATTTTAGGATGAAAGGCAAGGGAAGTCTATAGAAATGGACTCCAATTCCAAACGTTGCATGATCTTCGTAAAGTCATCTTCACCACTTGGAATAACATTCCAGCCAGTCTTATGCAAACACTTATATCGACCATACCAAAGCAAATTTTTGAAGTTATTCACAATGACGGCCATGCAACTCACTACTGATACCTCTTGTTGGGCATTTCCTACCTTCTTTTTGGTAAGGTCTTAAACTTTTGACCAGCTGTGTTGAGAAAACCCACTTGTAGAGAAATACTTATGCAAAAACGGCTCGTTTGGGTGGAGAAAATATTTTATGTAGAAGAGCAAACAATGTTTCAACCTTCTATATAAAATATTTTCTCAACCAAAACGAGCCGTTTTTGCACATAAATTTTAACCTGCTGGTATTTAGGCTACTTTCATAGCGTTCAAATTTTCCCTATTAAATGGTAAAAAAGTTTCTTATTTTCCCTTTTCTTATTTTCATCTTTCAAAGCTCTACTCAAATAAGTAGTTGAGTCTAACAACGAAATATGCATATTTTTTCTTTATGTTCATTAGGCTTAAGATTGCGGCCAGCAGTGTACATCTTTTTTAACAGTAAAAGTGGAATGAACTCAAAAGGTCAAAAAACTTAAATTAGTGTAAAACTCCTGTTTTGTGACCCGATATTTAATTTTAAATATTTCACCAGGTTTTAACAAAATTCTAAATGCTTAATTTCTTACGTATGCTGAAACATTATTGAGAGCAATACATTAGACATCTCAGTAGAAATTTCAAACCAGAAGTATCTAAAAACATCTATGTGAAAGATTAAGGATGAGAATCCAAAAAATTAATATCAAATACTGAATCTGTAACCAACAAAATGTGTGTCACAAACACAAAATCAATAAACAAGAAATTAGTGTAAAGTACTTAAAAACATAAATTTACTAATGTCCAGCTGATCTTATCATACAACACAAAAACAAAATACATGAAAACTGCTGAGCAGTTGATATACTGATGGGGTATAAGTCTATTAAATGCATTTTTCTGAAATATTTTGTGCAAAAAATTATTTTTTGCTACAAATTCCATAAAATAATGTGCAGGTTAAATGAAATTAGCAGCAATGTCACAATTTATCCCACTAATTACTGTGGGTTTAGATTTGATGTTTTTCTGTGAATAAGAAATAATAGGACTTTCAGGCACGTATGTAAAATGTTTGAAAAGTAAGCACAGTTGTGGCCAGCTCGAGTTTAGGGTTTGTTTGTTTTGAATTTCATGCAAAGCTATTTGAGGGCTATCTGTGCAAGCCATCCCTAATTTAACAGTGTAAGACAAGAGGAAAGGCAGCTAGTCATCACCACCCACTGCCAACTCTTGGGCTACTCCTTTACCTACAAATAATGGAATTGACCTATACATTATAATGCCCCCATGACTGAAAGGGCGAGCATGTTTGGTGTGATGGGGATATGAACCCGCGACTCTCGGGTTATGAGCCAAGTGTTTTAACCATCTGGACATGCCAGCCCTCACCTACCTGTAACCAATAATTGTGCTCTCTTGAGACCCAGGTTTGTTAGACAAAATATTATTTGTATTTTTTGGAAAACACCAAATTACCATAAATTGTCTGAATTACTTAAACACTGATTAAGAAATACAAACTATAAAAATAAGCAAACCTTTTTTCTAATCTTTGGGCCTCCTTCTGCTGTCTTATCTACCACAAGCCAACCAGCAGACATAGCTTTACTAAATCCAACCTTGGCATTTGGAATGGTTTGCTGAAAGTGAAGTAAAATATCACTGTCACACACTTTATAACATGTTATCTTCCCTCACTGAACCTTCCTGATAATGTTTAAAATTGTTAGAGAATCATACCATCAAGTATCTAGAATAACTAAAAATTGTCTATGTCTAAAAGTTAAGTTTTTCAAAAAGTTATTTTGGGTAAAGTTGCTTTATACCTTTTCAAAATACCACGAGCTAATCTGTACGAGTTAATTTCTTTATGTGCACTGTTGGAGGTTTTAGAATACTATCAGTCCTAAAAATAACTTAGTAAATCTCTGAAAATATCAGCAAACTAATTTTTTTGCTTAAAAATTCACAAAACTTTTTGTATTAAATAAAAATAAGTGAGAGCATACTGAACCTGAGATATGCA
Organism: Carcinoscorpius rotundicauda; assembly: GCA_011833715.1. Lineage (NCBI taxonomy): Eukaryota > Metazoa > Arthropoda > Merostomata > Xiphosura > Limulidae > Carcinoscorpius > Carcinoscorpius rotundicauda. The sequence goes on along the minus strand of CM022393.1, from coordinate 154,983,788 downwards.
TTTCATGGTATAGATGTAACCTTTCAGTTTTTGTAGAGGGAAAAGATGATGTTTACATCTTAAGGAATCATGGTTAAAATGAATTAACCCTGTTATTATATTTCATTTGTCCCAATATTTGTTTCTATAAAACTTTGATAAAATTATGTCGAGTTCATTACAATGAAAGTTTTTACCAATTTCTAATTTTCATTATAGAACAATAAAAATTATGACAAGAAAATTATTTTACTAATTCTAGACTTTCATTTTACTTCAATTTGTGTTAAGTCAACACAACCCAAAACATAACATGGTAGTTACAGAATCTTAGTCATGGACTTATTAGGACTGGATGTAGCAACTGTAGCATAATTAACTGCTTCACTGACCTTGGATGTAGCAACTGTAATGTAATTAAGGACTTCACTGACCCTGCATGTAGCAACTGTAGCATAATTAACTGCTTCACTGACCTTGGGTGTAGCAACTGTAATGTAATTAAGGGCTTCACTGACCCTGGATGTAGCATAATTAACTGCTTCACTGACCCTGGATGTAGCAACTGTAGCATAATTAACTGCTCCACTGACTGTGGATGTAGCAACTGTAGCATAATTAACAGCCTCACTGACCCTGGATGTAGCATAATTAACTGCTTCACTGACCCTGGATGTAGCAACTGTAGCATAATTAACTGATTCACTAACCCTGGATGTAGCAACTGTAGCATAATTAACAGCTTCACTAACCATGGATGTAGCAACTGTAGCATAGTTAACAGCCTCACTGACCCTGGATGTAGCAACTGTAGCATAGTTAACAGCCTCACTGACCCTGGATGTAGCAACTGTAGTGTAATCAACAGCTTCATTGACTCTGGATGTAACAACTGTAGTGTAATTAACATTTTATAACTTACTCTGCTTTACCTGAAATTTAAAAATCTAAAATGCCATAAAAATTACAGAATATTAATAAATTTCTTTGAGAACTTACATTGTGAATTACTTGGGTTATACAAGGAATAATAATTATTGTAAAGTTACGATATAGTAAAAAAACAGTGTATGTTTTGTTTTGAAAAACCACTAATTATATGAAAAATATATATAGCATAAAATATCTGCTTTAACTGGGAAAACCTTTCACGGCTGTCATATTTATTCCTAACTCACAACTATTAAGTTTTGAAACAGTGCAAGAAATATGTTCAACATTAAAAGATGCACCCTTTTATCAGTTAAACATTAACATTGTAACACATGAATACATAAACCTTCACTGCACACAGTAATGTACACGAAACATGTCTGTACCTGAATACACTAAATAAATGTACCGATTCATAACTTACCAAAATATATTTCACAGAAACATTTTTTGTACATAATAACAGACCTCTTTTCAAAAAACAAATATGTTTTATTGTACACATTTCTTTTGCTGTCATTTCAAACAAGTTATTGAAGAGAAATCACTTATTACACTCTTTTTTTTCACTTTATTTTTTAACTAATGCAGGAATAAACTTTTGTTACTGTTGCAATCCATAACTATAAAAATGTTTAAATGAGGGACTATCTTAGCACATTAAATTATTTGGCAAAGTTTATTTTATATTTAAAACTAATTTATTAAAAAATTTAAAAAGAAGGTTCCAGAAACTTTCAATGTCTATTTGATCTTTATCTAAAATGGAATGAAGTTATTCCTCAAACTTTTGCTACACCTCATAAAACTAAATCAAATAATCAGATGTTTCCTAACTCTGTAGCCACACAAACAAATTTCAAGCATTATCAAACCTCAGCAGCCATATTCTCAAACATCTGGTTACGTTCTGTGAAGCATAATAATAACCATCATGAAGTGTATACCATTAGCTCTTTCTGTGAAACATAATAATAACCATCATGAAGTGCATACCATTAGCTCTTTCTGTGAAACATAATAATAACCATCATGAAGTGCATACCATTAGCTCTTTCTGTGAAATCCCTTCTTCTGGAACATTATAATATACCAATGCTTCATGACTTCCTTTTTCAACCACTTCTTCACCTTCATTTGTTAACTCCCACTGTTTACTACTGCGTTGTTCAGCTGTGATGACCTATGTAAATATCATGCATGTCTGTTATAAAGATACTGAAACATCAACCACACTGAAAAGTACTTTTATAATGTGATGTAAATTTTCTCATGTTAAATAAATAAATAAAGATGTATTTGTACCAAATCCACATTTTGTATTTTCATGGATCATGATGTCCTTTAAATACTCTAATGTTAAATTAGTGATGTACTTTAGTGAGGGAAGAAGTTACAAAGTTAGAGTACTTTCATTGGTTCTTTGTATTCTAAATCTACATTCTATACTCTGTCAATGTGATGAGCTTAAACACTGACCAACTGTGACCTTCTAATCAGTGGCAGTCTTTGGAAAATGCAACCTCACTGGACTCAAAGCAGCAATCAAATGCCTACTTTATGGTGAAATTTTGCAAAGTGGTTTGAAATTAATAGAAATATCACAAAAGGAATTCATAGTTCTTTTAATTTAAATAAACTAAGTAGAGATTATAACATTAAACACATTCCATGGCCCCATCTGATTAAACCACAATCTACATTTTATACTATGGTTGTACCTGAAGTTACAAAGTGTTTGTCTCTCCTAAAGAGCCTCCTAGTGGTATAGCAATATATCTGTGGACTTATACCTCTAGAAACCAAATGTTCATACCCATGGTGGATAGAGCACAGAGAGCTATTTATGTATCTTTGTGCTTAATAGCAAACAATATATTCCCAAGTAAACATCAAAGGTGACATGCCCTGTGACCTTTCACACAGTTAACAGGACAAAAGCAAAATAGTGCTGAATTAAGACTCAAAATTTTATTTAAGTATTAACTGACATGAAAACATGTTAGAAAATAAAATGCTTTATATAATATTGACACTATTTCAGTTGTTGTTAGTCTTTAGCATTAGAGAAATTACTTATTAACTGGATGGGTTCTCTCATTCTACAACTTAAGAGTGTTTCAAATATTGTGTCCTTCCTACTAGCAGTAATAAGAAGAGCCCCAAAAATGAGTTCTGCATATGGACCCTGCTTGAGATTTGATTTTATACAGAAAGGAAAACTTTTATATAAACAATATACAGTTCTACTCAAAGCAAAGTGCTCTTCTACAAGGCACTTAACCTTTTATAATCAGGCTATAAACTACCATCAAATGTACAAACATTAATGACAAAATCAAAACTTAAATTGTATGTTCTGGAGAGAGAGACAAGGCTGTCTCTGATAAAATTCAACTTTCAAGACTTGGGCAGCAAAAAGCAGCTGTTAATCAAATTATTAAAATATAATACATGATGCTATAAAGTCTGGAATCAATGTAATCTTATTTTGAAACATTCTTGCATTAATTTTATGTATTATTCTTTTCGTTACAGGTGTGTATTGTCAATACGCGATTATCATGTTGTTAAGCTCACAAGGGTAAAGCTGAAAATTTATTCTGTGAGAATTACACGTGCATCATCTTAATGGTGGACTCATACAGGAAGTTGCATCTGTGGTACCATGTTGGAGAACAATCACAGAAACATGCTGTATCGTTTACAAACATGTTTTGAACTTGGTGGTGGTCAGTTTGAACAGGTATTATAACAACGTCTTAAAGATATATTTACAATGATTCCAAACTTTATGGATACCCTGTATATTAAAGTATACATGTGACACATTCAGGCACTAAGATACACATCTGACCGATGTACTCGTGGCACTTTAGGTACCATACCAATTAATATTTTATGGTGTGTAATCGCAGTTGAAACATGAAAAACAAACAAACCAATTTACATTTCCTAGTGACTGTAGGCTCTTTACTGCTCCTACAATTCGCTGATGATCTATTCCCAATTTTACTGCAAGAGTTAGAGAGTCTACTGGCCCACATTCAGCGAGATGTTCCAAAACACGCATGGTGATGTCCGCCATTGTGATTACATCAGCCTAACAGAATATGGAGAATTTTTATTTATTTTTAACTATACACATCAAAAATCACGCCATGGATGTCAGCATGATCGACGATTCAAGCTACTAAATTAACCGTGGTTTTATTAATTAATTTTCTAATATTTTTTTTAATAATTAATTTGTTGATAAAGACACATTGCATATATACATAATTTTATGTTATTATGTCCACGTGGTTAAAGCATCCTACTCCTACTTCGAGGGGCGTGGGTTCAAATCCCCGTCACACCAAACATTGTCAGCCGTGGTGGTTTTATTATGCCACTATCAATCCCACTATTCCTTGGTAAAAGAGTGATCCAAGAATTTGCGGTGGGTGGTGATGACTAACTAACTGCCTTCCCTTTAGTCTTACATTGCTAAATTAGGTACGGTTAGCGCAGGTAGCCCTCGTGTAGCTTTGAGCGAAATTCAAAACAAACTTTTTTCTGAGATAGGTAGCATCTATTCAATCCCATATTTGTGATTAGCTGAATTTCGGAAAATTGAGTTATATCAAGAAATTTACCAGAATCAAATAAATTTTGTTTGAAGCTCTGAACTTTCTTCTCTCATTAGCAACACTATTTTTATTTTATATGAATAAAGCTTTCGTTACAAAGTTTACAAACAAAAATATAATTCTAGTTATATTAAGTTTATTTTGATGACAGACCATCACCAAGACTGAATCGGGGTTATGTGAGACAGTATAATTAAGATAAACAAAGATGACCAACTAAGCTCGAAACATTGTTTTCTTCTTATTAATAAAAGTGTTGATATTCGTTCTAGCCGTTCTGAGATTCTTTGAGATAAACAAGGTCTACATGTTGATACAATAACCAGCTATAGAAATTTCACTAAACACTAAAGATAACAGGGTCAGGCCTGGTTAGTACTTGGGAATACCAGGCGATAATGACATTCATTCAGGCTCGCCATGGCCAGTGGTGTAAGTCACTTGACTTGTAATCAGATGGTCACGGGGTTTAATTCTCATCACACCAAACATGCTCGTACTTTTAGCCGTGAGGACGTTATAAAGTTATGGTCAATCCCATTATTGATTGGTAAAAGAGTAGCGCGAGATGGGTGGTGATGACTAGCTGCTTTCCCTCTTCCTTAAATTAGGGACGGCAGATAGCCCTCGGGTAGTTTTGCGCGAAATTCAAACTAAATCATGGGAGGAAGAGGTCAAAGTGAACCTGACCCTCCAGGGCAAAATACCCAAATACCATTGACCAAGGAACGATGGTTGACTACTGTGAATAAGAGACTATAAATGGACATTGCCCTGAAAAGGACCTAACATACAAACAGTTAGGGAAAATACGTTCAGGAAGGAGAAAGAGGTCAAAGTGAACCTGACCCTCCAGGGCAAAATACCCAAATACCATTGACAAAGTGGAACGACGGAAGATATAACCGCAAGTACTTCTATAAAATATTTCTACATCCAATTATAGTATGCAGATAATTTTCAGTTTGAACAAATTTCTCTGTAATAACTGTCGAATTCCTCCAGGAATTTATGAAAATTATTTTTGTGAGGTTTATGTGACCGTATTATTCTGCATAGAGGGAAAATATCGAGTTTTGCCATTTTTTAAATAAATAAATAAAATATTTAAGTTAACAATAAACAGAATACGTACCCATCCAACAGCGGACAATCCTTCCTAGAAGGTGTTCATTCTCGTAACTTTTCTTCTCTGAAGATTGGACGCTCGAACACTTAGAGTGAAGATTCTCCATCAAAAAAGAAAAAAAAGGCAGATCCTCCTAGAAAAATCTAGAAAAGAAATATGGTAAGAAACCGCGCCTGGGTTCACAATTTTAAATCTTCTTTTTGTCCTGGATCTCGATAAAGATAGTAGGGTCCAATGGAGGGCGTCATCTTGTGACCTTTGTCCTCTCACAGTCAGTAGCGGCACTAGCACGAAACATTTAGAGGGAAGAAAAAGTCAATTTTTTATTTACTTAATTTTTGGCAAAACAAAGTATCTTACGCTCGTGTGTAATTTCAAAGAAACTCGTTTCTTCACAAATTTTAGCGTGTTAAATTACGTTGAGCTAGCGTTAGGTTTCAAAAAGTCATTTGTATTGAATTTTGAAGCTCTGAAGTACTCAAATACCTTGATTTAATTTGTTATGAATTTCACACAAAGATACACGAGAGTTATCTGCACCAGCCATTCCTATTTTAAACTAGAGAGAAAGCAACTAGTTATCAACCCACCGCCAACTCTTGGGCTACTCTTTTACCAAGAAATAGTGGGATTAATCGTGGCGTTACAATACCTCCACGGCTGAAAGGACGAGCATGTTTGATGTAACGGAGATTCTCATATTATGAGTCGAGTGTCTTAACTACTTGGGAAGGAGGATAATGACAAGTCCCTTTAAAAGAGGAGTTGTTGTTGTTGTTGTTTTGAATTTAGCACAAAGCTACACAATGGGCTATCTGTGCTCTGCCCACCACGGGTATCGAAACCCGGATTTTAGCGTGTAAGTCTGCAGGCATACCGCTGAGCCACTGGGGGGCTAAAAGAGGAGTGATGAATATCTTTCGAGCGTTATTTCATTAAGTAAACGATTATTTGATGCAGTACTACCATTAGTATAAAAAGTATGGTTAAAAGAATATTTGTTATCGTAGGTTATATTTAGACGGCTTCTAGTATTTAAGAAATAAACACCCCGTAAAACAGTAGTGAACGAGTGAGCGTGTTTTCTTGTTATACGAATCACATTTGCTTTATATATGTTGAAGTGAATTTTTTAAGAGAAAACTGGGAGTGCAGGAAAAAAATCTGAGTATATATATATATGTTACCCTTTCCTCCTGTAGAGCCGTCAATGATCACAGAATCGACCGTTTGTTTGTTTCAGTTTACTTCATATCGGACAGCTTAGTCGGAATAGATGAGAACTATAGAAGAGAAGGCTAGCAAAAGGAACAGATAGGGATGGAAATAAAAAAACAACAACATAAAAAGGTTATTGTTACAGGTGATTCTTTAATATGGCACGTGGGTAGGATAGTTTGTAGAGTAAATAGGTTGAAAATGATTAAAATATATTCTCCAGGGGGAGATATACAGAATATAATTAAGTCCATATGTAGAGTGTTTGAGAGAAGTTTTCTAATTTGCGAGATAAAAAGTCAACACATGTTGTGTGAAGTACAATGAACATGCAACACGTCCTGGATCGACAGACGTGCCCCCAGAAGTTTTGTGATGTAAAGTGATTTTGGATCAGTGATCAGTTGAGCATCAATTCCAAACACTTTTCGAATAACAATGTGATCTCAGTAAGATGTAGGGTACCCTAGAATGAAACATGAATGAGTGCATAAATTAATAATTTATAAGTAAGTTGGGTGACTCTGAAAATTAATACACTTTTATAAGTAATACTTTAAAATTTCAGGTCAGCTAGGGCCCCTTGAGTGAATGTGTTCATTTTCGGCTGCACCAGCTGTTCTTTTGCCACTGTTCAAGACAAACAAGGCTTGTATAAGAGAAACTTCAACTTACGTAGAAATAATTTCGAGTGTTAAATCCGATTCTTGTTTTACCACAATCAGACTAAACTGTGGCCCTTTTTCCAACTAATAATTTTTGTTGAATAGCACAAGATTTACATGGATACTTTATCACAAGTGCTGGGTGATTCGTTCCTTTGTCTGGAAGCCATTGTGAAATACCAAGATAAACTGTAAGTAAAATATTGATTGACACTCTATTTTTTCAAGTCATATAAAGGGAGAAATAGATCTAAATCAAAGAAAGGAATATTACAGTTGTGGTTGAAATAGTTTGACAATGTAAGATAAAATATCAATTGATAAGTTTGGAGAAAATAATTGGGCCACGTGAAAATTTCAAATGGAACATTTATTGAGAGGAAAAGGCTGAAACAGAGGTATTGGGAGAGACAGCCAATGATCAAACAAGGGCAGATTTCAACAGGAAAATGAAAAGTACATTTTCAACAATTGTTCTGAATATTTAAGGTGCACAACTCTATCTTGTCACCTCATGCACAACTTCTAAAGAAGCGTGGAATGTACTGCGTGCTCACTTTGATAGGAACACACTGGCCAATAAATTATTCTTGAAAAAGAAGTATTTTCGATGTTAGATGAAAGAAAGCATGGCGGTCGAGGTTCATTTGAAACAAATGAAGGAATTAACAGATAAGTTTGCTGCGGTTGGAGCAGAAATAGCAGAAGAGGGTCAGATTGTCACCTTACTTGGTAGTCTGCCAGCTAGCTATGATATAATTGTAACAGTCCTGGAAACCAGAATTGATGATATCTCATTAGAATTTATGCAACGGGCACTGATAAATGAGGAACAAAAGAAGAAAAAGACCACATCGAATGAAACATCATCAACTGCATTTGCCACTCGTAGCAACTTCAAACCACATGGAATACAAGAAACAAAGAAAATGGGTAACAGCTTTAAGTGTTACAAGTATGGCAAAGAGGGGCATATAAAACGCAATTGTTCAACACTGAAGGAAATGGTCCACAAAGCTAAGAGTGTGGATATTAATGTGGCGGAAGATTATACTGATGGAAACAAACTGTTGAAGTTCTTGGAGTTGGAAACTGTAAACTAGAAATTACACTTAAAGTCAGTAATTCAAAGCATGTCACAATGCAGGGTGTCCTTCATATATCAAAATTAGCTAGCAATCTATTTTCGGTAGGAGCTGCTACTGAAAAAGGAAATATTGTGCAGGTTGGAGTTAATCGCTGTTACATCCAAGGTAAATCACAACAACTCCATGACATGGGTACAAGAAAGTATGATGGTCTATACCAACTGGACTGTAAGACCAGTGTTATTGAGAATGTCTCAGTAGCCTCAAACAGCAGCATGAAAGGCTTGGATATATGGCATCAACAACTAGGACATGTCAGTGTTTCACAGTTACAGAAGCTTGTCAGGAGTGGAAATGTAAGTGGAACGAAATTCCAGAAGTCTGGTGAAGCCATTTTTTGTGAGGGATGCACTGAAAGTAAAATGTACAGGAAACCATTCAAATCAGTGGGGGAAATCAGATCAAAGAGAAGACTGCAACTGGTACACAGTGATGTCTGTGGCCCTATGCAAACTCCATCTATTGGATGTAGCAAGTACTTTGTTACATTTATTGATAATTACTCAAGATGCTGCAGAGTGTATTTCTTGAAAGAGAAGTCAGAAGTCTTTGAGAAATTCAAGGAATTTGAGGTGTTGTACTCAAACGAATCTGGAAAGCGCATAAAAACCCTGCACACAGATAATGGAGGAGAATATACGTCAAATGAGTTCCAGCAATATTTGAAGTCAAGGGGCATTCATCGTGAGATATCAGTAGCATATAGTCCAGAACAAAATGGTGTTGCTGAGAGAAGGAACAGAACTCTTGTGGAATCAGCAAGAAGCATGCTGTCACATGCTAAGTTACCAAGAATGTACTGGGCGGAAGCTGTAGCTTCTGCAGCGTATGTGGGTAACAGAGTATCCACATTGGCAATAAAAGATGGTAGTACACCATATGAGAGATGGTATGGGAAGATGTAGAACACATGAAAGTGTTCAGATGTCTTGCATATGCACATGTGCCAGATGCGCAAAGATAGAAATTAGATATGAAGGTTCGTTTCATTGGATATGATAACTGCACCAAGGGATACCAACTGTATGATGAAAAATCCGGGAAGTTTTTCTACGACGAGATGTTATCTTTAATGAAACAGAATTTGGTCAAGAGCCTGTGACAAATGAGTATATCTCATCAAGTGAACAGATAATGGACCAAGAAACAGAAGTTAAAGCTAAAGATAAAGTTGAACGTCCAGTAAGAAACAGGAAACTCCCATCCGCCATGGATATGATGAGTATGCTGATATGACAGCAGTAAATGAATCAGTTTGTCACACTGAAAACTTATGCAGTATGTTAGAGCCAAGCACATTAAGTGAAGCAATGTCAAGTGACAAGGAGTGGGAGTCAGCCACAGATCTGGAATTTGAGTCTTTACAAGAAAATGACACCTGGGATCTGGTGGAATTACCAACTGGAAAAAAACCCTATAGGTTGTAAGTGAGTGTTCAAAGTTAAGTATGGAAATACTGGAAATGTGGAGAGGTTCAAGAGTAGGCTGGGGGCCAAAGATTGAATGAATTATGCTTGAAATAATAAAAAAATATTTGTATCTCCAACATCTACCAATAGTTTGAGTGTGGTGCTTCTCCATATTGGGTACGTGGGGGAATTCATAGTTACATCATCAGTGCTTGTCAGCCAATCAGCACTCACGTAGATGGGTATTTCTCGTTTTCTAAGCATAGAAACACCAGTGTGATTGCTCACAAGATGGAAAAAAAAAGTGGTCTCGTTCACCAGATTGTCTTGTTTCTGGTGAATTTAAAACAACTAAAACTGTGAAAGGGTTCTGTCCACAATCATTACGCTCAGTCAGTAGAAATAGTTGGCATCTCTGTGTTCACCCTTATCCCCATCCCCCAGAGGACAGCGATAAATCTTCAAGTTTACTACTCTAAAATCATGGGTTCAATTCTCTAGGTAAACACAGCAGATAGCTCATTGTGATTTGCTATAAGAAAAGCACACACATTCATCCCGAGCTACGTCTTCATGAAGTTGTGCTTGAGTGTTATATTTGACCATAAGCTGACTCATTTCACACATCAAGCAGCTGTGCATCAAATGTATAGGGACACTAAACATCCTCCACGCCCTCTCTTTCATCTCCTGGAGAGTGGATTGATGTTTTACGCCCAAGATCTATTGTGCCCTCATTCAGTCAGAATTATCGTCTGGATTACGAGAAAACATTCTCCCCAGTGGTGCGCTATTAATCATTTTGCTCCTTGATTGCATTTGCTGTGCAGAACAACTTAAAAATTCACCAGATGGATGACATAACTGCATTACATGGAACAACCGAAAGGCTACGCTGTTCCAGGGAAGGAAAACCTTGTGTGTAAACTGAAAAAATCACCGTATGGTGTTAGAACAAATCATTTCACGACAGATAATGGAAGAACAGAAATTTGTTCAGAGCTCATCAGATCCGTGTGTTTACATACGGAAAGGTGAAAATCTAGCAATAGTTGCACTATATGTGGAGGATTTTGTTTTGGTTGCTGATAGTGGTGATGAAATAATCGCTATAAAGGAAGCACTGAAGGAAAAATTTCGCATGAAAGACCTTGGAAAGCTCCGTTACATTCTTGGATTCAGTGATGGTCATGATAAAAAGAATGACTGTGTATGGTTAAATCATTGACAGTAATTGTAAGTTTGTGTAAAACTTAAAATTAAGTGGGAGTGTTAAGAATATTGAGATACGTGCTGCCACCTGTATTTACAATTTTTTTTTCTGTGCATGTGCTCTTAATGAATAAACATGTATTAGCAATAATGTTAGGCTAAACTGTTATTATTATAATGCAAGAAGAACAGAAAATAAAATGAGCACTGTTGAGACTATTTTAGTGAAAGGATTTTTTTTTGAAATACAGAGTTATAGGTGGTTTAATAATGGTAGAGTACTAAATCGAAAGGTAGAAGTGGAATTATATGCTAAATGTAAGTTAAATTCTGTTCGAGTTAAAAAATGTCGAAGCTAATAGCACGAAGTTGAATCTGTTTGTATTTATGTTACTGGTTAAAAGTGAGGAAAGGTGTAAATAGAATCAGTTGCAGGTCACCAGATAAAACTGGTGAAATTGTACACAGGAATAAAAAACATTCAGGTATTTATGAGGTTAGAATTATGATGTATTTTAATTTTATATACACGCAAATAAAAAAAATATTAATTAAAGTCATATCACGAGGACAACAGATAATTAGAATATACTCAACATGATAATGATATAATCAGTGATGACGAGAAAACCCACGATGACCCACGAAGGTCGAAACGTTGTTCTCTCCTCTACGTAAAACATTTCTTAACCCAAACCACCCGTTTTTACACATATGATTTTCTTCTCAACGTGGTTTTCCTCGCCAATTGGTTTGGGAACCTTCGATTAACAATGATAGTTTATATTTATTGTTTGTTGTTAACACAGAAACATTTGATGAGAGTTGAAGCATCATGGAAATGTTATAATTGCTCAATATAGATTTGATGCTTTTCTGGGAATAAGAAATAATAGGATTTTCAGGCACGTACGTGAAATATTTGAAAGGTAAGCACAGTTGTAGCCAGCTCGAGTCTAGAGTTTGTTTGTTTGCTTGTTTTGAATTTCGCGCAAAGCTACTAGAGGACTATCTGCGCAAGCCGTTCATAATTTAACAGTGTAAGTCGAGAGGAAAGGCAGCAATTCATCATCACCCACCGCCAACTCTTGGGTTACTCTTTTATCAATGAATAGTTGGATTGATCGTAACATTATAACGCACTCACGGCTGAAAAAGCGAGCATGTTTGGTGTTACCGGGATTTGAATTACGACCCTCAGATTACGAGTTGAACGCCTTAACCTACCTGGCCATACCGAGTATAAGCAAATTTGGTAATCAGCAACTTCCCTGCCTCACGTCATCGCTAATGTAGCGCGCTTCATCATTGCCATAGACTCGTCTCATTTTGTAAAGTCAGCCTGGTTTAGTTGTTTTTTATCGAGTGTGTGTTTTTGCATGAGCTTGCAAGCATATTTTTATTGTGCAGCTTTCAAGTGTTTAAATATATTTTGTTTTTTTAATAACATAATATGGACAAGTGGATAATTCGAAAACGAAAAAATCCAGATGTTGGTGAACACTCAGAAAATAATATGTTATTGTTATTAATTAAGCACAAAGATACACAATGGGCTATCTGTGCTCTGCCCACCACGGGTATCGAAACCAGGATTTTAGCGTATAAGTCCGCAGACATACCGCTGAGCCACTGGGGGGCAAATTAATCGTACCTTGGCAGGGGCGGGATTCGAACCCGCGCCTCCGAAGAGACTGGTGCCTTAAACCAGCGCCTTAGACCGCTCGGCCACCCTACCACAAAAAAATTTTGTATTCGGAATCTCTTGATAGCGATTCCACGCAGTTCCTATTGAAACTACGTACCACAGTAGGTAAATACCCTTTTTTCTCAGAAAATAAAGACAGTTTAACTGATTCTGGTATTACTATTAAAAAGAGAACGACACGTGACTGGAAAAACATAAAACGAGAATTTAATGAAAGTTGGGAGATGAAATTTGAAGTAAATAATAAACCAATTTGTGTTTTGTGTAACAAAGTGTTTAGTAATAATAAAGTACATAACCTTAAGCAACACTTTTCACAACGAATTTAATGTAAAATTTCCAGTTGATACCAAAAATCGTATGAATGAAATTAGCCGTCTGAAATCACAACTTCATGAACAAAAGGCAGGTTTAAACATATTTTTATCATCGATAGAACTGGTTAGGTTAGCTAACCATAAAGTAGCTTGGGTTCTAGCTAAAAAAATAACATAACCATAACCATCACAACATAACCATATAAAACACTAAAATACTAAATAAAGAAACAAACATAAACAAACGCAAAATTAAAGAAGCCTTACTTATACAACAACTTAAACCCAAAATAAACCAATATAAAGGAACGCCATTATACCTATATTAATATTATAGATAAAATTATATATTCAAACATCTAACCCCGCCCTATACATTACGACACTCAGTTACACAACCCCTTCCAAACATGTGGTCAGCTTCCGGTCGGTTACCTCTTTCTTTGTGAACCTGACGATGACCGAAGAAGGTCGAAACGTTGTTCGCTCTTCTATTTAAAATATTTTCTGAACCTAAACGAGCAGTTTTTGCATATAAAAAACTCACATCCTTCTTTAGATATGAAAAAATGGTCGACCCTTTTTTTGTTGCAGAGAAGTTTACCGAAATATTTATCAGACGTTTTCATTTATTTAAAATTACACATGTAGTTTCACGATAATTATACTTGTACTGAGATAATTCACAAAATCATGAATGATGACGTCGTTCATCACTCATCATACATGCCTAAAATATCGTAACCGTTCACAGATATGTGATACCACTTTTAAGTAAAAGTCTAAATGTAGCAATTAAACATCTAGAAACAGGCCTATTTGCAAGAGAAGTTATGTTTGTACACATAATGTATGAAACAAATTTTACAACATTCTATATATTAAATATTGCGCAAGCTCTGATGCACAATGTTGGGCTATTAAACATATTTTTACGTGGGCGTATATTTTTATTTTATTAAGCGGAAAATTTCGAATGGAAATTATTATTACTTAATACAATTTCAGTCTTTTTAACTTTTTATCAACTTTTATCAACATAGGCCTATAATTTTATAGATCTGGACCAACATATACCATGCCACAACCTCAGTTGCGACGGGGCTCTTAAAGAACCGGGGGCTTTATGCTGCAGCCTAATTAGCCTATTGGTTAATCTGGTTCTGCTGTTCACTTGTTTGCTAATCACTTGTATAGTAAATAATGAATTAAATTCTACCATCAAAATAGCGGTATATTTATCAACTTAAAATGCTATGATTTGAAGTTCGATTTTACGCTGTAGAAATACAGATAAAATAAGCAAACAAAATATAGTGCGTCATCAAGAAAATATAGTGTAGTTAATCAACAGTTAAAATAGTGAATTAATAATTTTTAAAGGTTATATTTTACCAACCTTATCTTCAAAATACTTTATTTTCCAAAGAGACCGGATTTTGTACTGTTTCAAAATTTGTTACTGTTATCTTTGAAGTTTATAAAAGAAGGAATGAATGGAGGTATATTTATCAACTTAAAATGCTAAGATTTGAAGTTCGATTTTACACGATAGAACTACAAATAAAATAAACAAACGAAACATAGTGTGTCATCAAGAAAATAAGGTAAGATTTAATTAATTAAAGTTTGATAATTTTTGGAATAAAATAAAGCCCCCCAGTGGCTCAGCGGTATGTCTGCGGACTTACAGGCTAAAATCCGGGTTTCGATACCCGTGGTGGACAGAGCACAGATAGCCCATTGTGTAGCTTTGTGCTTAATTCAAAACAACAACAACGAATAAAATAAAATCTAGTAAAATACATTAATTAAAATAAAACTGTAATTTAAGTCTCTTAAACTTAATAATTACTTAAACATTTTAATTATATGTAAAATATCAATCCAATTAAATAAATATATATAAATTTAAGCTTAAATAGTTATTTAACATTTATCGATTTACACATATTTATTATTTTTGCTGTTTTGAAGCATTTAGTTATACAATAATAAATTACAAATAACGATTTACAAACGTAACAAATTATGTTATTTTCATGTGAAAAACATACCATATATTTCAACAGACCATTGCTTCAAGACAGATTAACTTTATGTTGAAACAAGTAACATGCTTCCTCCAACAAAATTTAATTTTGATTATGATTATAAATCGTTCTTGGTCAAGTTACGATTATAATACCATAATTTGCTAACGTACACAAGCGTTACTTTATACCTCGACATTCCGAAGCAAAAAAACATAATATTTTATTAATAAGCATCTAGCGGTGTTTTATGAAAATATTAGGGATGTGTTTTGCCAAGATGGCTGATAAGTTAGGCGATATTACGTTCCTCTATCTTTTACAAATAGTATTCGAAGGTTTTACTTAAATTATCTGTGGTGAGAGTAATAATTTGAATTATTTCATTTTTCATAGGTAATAAAGAATCATTTAATATAAAAGTAATTGTTTCTCCTTTTATAAAGTACTACAACATTGAAGAAATTTGTGTTAATTTGGCGTTTTTACTTGGTCCACTGCTGTTTTCCGATTGGCTAGAATTTGGCGGGTAAGTTGCCCGGCAATATCATCTTTTTCAAAACTGCTGACTTACAAATAAGAGACGAGCAATGTGATATATCAGATAGAAATTTCTTTGAAATCTAACGATTTGTTTTTGTAGTTAGAAATGACAAATGTTGTGTTAGCTTGTGTGCTACGACCATTATAGCATTTACAGTAGCAGATTGCCCTAGAATTTATAAACTAATTCAAATTTTATTGTTTTAAGCCACAAGTAGTAGTAGCAGTAATACAAGTACTGTTAGTGTTACAAATAACAGCACTGCTAACACTTAACTACAACTTCTATAATTTACTCTCAGTTTTTACAGTGCCATCAGCTGTTTAGATCGAATTACAGTTATTAAAAGTAGGTTTTAATTATTTTCGTCAATTTGAAATAACCTGTTGATAATTTAAGAGAAAAAAATTGTTAATTTGTTTATATCTAAATTTTAATGAGTCTTATAGATATAACAAAATAACTCCTGCTTTTAGTTTCACAGAAACCTTTTTTAATTACTTTTCAACACTTGCAGTATGTGAAATTAATTTTCATTTAGTACAAATAATTTAAATTTATAGAATTACCATAGTTTTTAAAGTAGTATATGGAAATAACCTTTGTGTCTTGGACAGATTACTTTGTCATTATATCTGGAGTTATGCAGAGTTAATATTTAGGTGCAAATTTGCTTATTTATAAACCTGAAAGTATATTAAAATTGTGTAACTTGTGATTAATTGAAGTGGGCAATGTCAGAAGAAAGACTGAATACAAATGATCTGGAAGGACTGAAGGCTGAGAATGGTTGGCTAAGAAAGACAGAAAGTATTCATAAGGAAGAGAGTATATGGACTACACAAGAGAAATGTCTTTCACTTGAATGTCCGGAAAAAAATTTAGGCCAGTCAAGGAAGAAACGAAAGTTTAGAGAAGGACTGGATGTTTTATGTAGATGGACTGATGGACTTTTGTATCTTGGAGTTATCATTAAGGTAACATTACTTGTAAATAAAAATGAAATGACTCGAAAGAATTATGTGATGCTTTATACAGAATTATCAACTTCTTTTTTGGTAAAATTTTACTTTAGTGGTGTAACAAAAGATACTTTAATACAATGAATGCTAGATCTGAGCAGTTTGTGGTATTTGCTAGTCAATAAATTGATGACCCCATTAGTATATTGCATTTGATTAATCAATTATGCCAATGTTCCTCAAACCATGGTTGGTAGCAGGTGTTGCCAGTTAGCTGCTTTCTCTCTAGTCAGTAGTTAAAACTTTTGTGGCTGTGGCAAATACCACAACAAAAATAAGGTAAGTGTGGTAAAAATTATTTGGTTTCTTGGATAGTTGAAATAACCAAAAGTAGTAATAATCAGAAATCCTAATTTTTTTACCAATAAATTATTTTCATGACCATAAATGTAATCATTAATTGCTGTTTACAGGTAATTGAACATATCGATCAAGTTGTCCAGCAGTAATGAATACACAGGACTTCTTTCTACAGTAATGAATACACAGGACTTCTTTCTACAGTAATGAATACACAGGACTTCTTTATACAGTAATGAATACACAGATGACTTCTTTCTATAGAAAGAAACTTGTTTAATTTTCACTGTTTTGCTTTGGGTCTTTAAGAGTTCTGTACAACATACACAACAAACAGTTTTTTTGAAAAACTTTAAAAATAAAATTCCTCTAATATACATAGCAAGAGCTGTTGGCAGATTTCAAGCAACACTTAACTATCATACCTTTACGGATTGAGAATATGCCTAGTTTGTCACATATTCTGGTTGTTTTTACTGAAATGTGCCAGCTGTATTGCTTGTGTGGAACGTTTACAAAATGACATATATAATTTTCAAAAGGTAAATTTAAAAAAAAATCTTCCAGTGAAACGTATCCATGAACTGTGGTAGATTCATTAAGTCCATTAAAAGTTCTGCATATGAGGTGTAATAAATGTAAATCTACAGGATCTCAGTAAAAGAGGAAACATTGTACACCAGGTGATCTGTGTTGCACTCAAACATTCGTATTAGTGAAACAGACCATCATGGCAGAATAGTAGAACACATAAGACATCTACAACCCTAATGTAAACAACATTGTTAATGTGGAATGTTATTAAGGAACATGACATACTGCACATTGAAGAGGCTTGTTTACTGTGTTGTGTGTAGTATTTACTGTGCACGTTTTAGATTTCTCTTGAAGAAAGAAAAGTAAAAAAACTGTAGTAAACATGTTAGGAAAAATAATTTGTTCATACATTTCAGGTAAGAAATATCAGTTAGTATTTAAGAAGTAAAAACTTTCATTTCACAAAATACGTTTTCAAAAACATTATACCAAGATTTTTCACTGCAATTATTTGATAGTAAAAATGGAACTGTAATAAATATGAAAATAAACTGTGTGAGTTTCTTGTATGTAAGAAATATTAAATGAAACAACAGTTTTCCAATTATTCTATCGAGAGGTCGTATCCCATCACTGTTACTTCTCATGAAGAAAGTGTCCCAAAGATTTTCAACAGTAGTTAACTAAAAGGGTCTTGTCTCAATATTTACTTTAGCTTATGTTATTTCTTCCATTTGGCCTTTATGTGGCATTCTTATCAAAAGTATTTATTGTGATACGTAATTCAACTTTTTTTATTCTAAATATCTTCTTTTTCTGGAACATTTTTCCTCCTTCATACATTGGTGGCTCATGAGAATAACTCCTCCATTTTGTACCATTATCTTTGTACTGATCCAGATAAAATTCTGTGTCTTGTATACGTGATCTGTGTTATTACCTGCACAGCTGTCTTCTGTGGTGTTTGTTTTGTCTCTTTCTCTGTGTTATTACCTGCACAGCTGTCTTCTGTGGTGTTTGTTTTGTGTCTCTTTTTCTGTGTTATTACCTGCACAGCTGTATCTCTGTGTTGTTGTTTGTGTTGTCTTTCTCTGTGTTATTACCTGCACACTTGGTCTTATGTCGTGTGTTTGTTTTGTCTCTTTCTCTGTGTTATTACCTGACAGCTGTCTTCGTGGTGTTTTTTTTTCTTGTTATACGCACCTGTCTGTGGTGTTTGTCCTTCTTGTGCTATTACCTGCACAGTCTCTGTGTGTTTTTTGCTCTTCTCTGGTGTTCCCTGCACCTGATTTGTGGTGTTGTTGTGCTTCTCTGTGTTATTACCGCACAGCTGTCTTCTGTGGTGTTTGTTTGTGTCTCTTCTCCCTGCAACTATCCTCTGATCATGTTTGTATTTTTTCCTGAGTACTTTGTTTTGAATGTCTTCTTATCTAATTTTGATATTTTTTCATTGGAATTTTATTTCTGTCATTCTTTGGGGATACTGCTTCAGTCAGGCAGGTGGACATGGCATGTTTATCTCTCACTGTTTGCATTTGATTGTAGTTTTCTTTCTCTTCAGATTATTTTATTTTGCCTGTACCAAATCGAGAATATTAATATCCAGTGAGACTTTTTTATTATTTTTCCATTTCTAGGAACCCTTTTCTCTCTTATAAATGTTAACTAATTGGATCTCACTCTATGGAAAGTGATGTTTGACTAGTTTATATCTGCATTGTAAAGCCATGTCGACTTGTATGTTATAATTCCAAGGATGTGCAACACACATTGCATTTTCCAGTTTCAAGATGCTGGGGTGGTGGACCATGGAGGCATCTTCAAGACTGGGTTAATGAGATACAAACAAAAATTTAAAAATTATTATAAAACCACTGACTTGAAAGTAAGTCCGTGGTGTTCTGCTGGAGCAGATGTGACATATTCCAATATGGAACAAAAATGAATGCAGGTAATTCCTTCTGTATGGATCCTTCATGTTGCTCCTATGTGAATGTTGGTTTCCAGTGGGAGGATTTTGAATATAAGTTGAACCAATCAATATAAGTCCTCACACATGTATTAGATATGTTTATATTCATTTATACTCCATCAGTGTTGTGGGTCATGGTGAAGGTAACTGAAGGTTGTTACACTTCTTTCCTTTTTGTCATATCTCAATCTCTTACTCTGAAGGTGTTGATGTCTGTAGAGTGGTTCTGCTTAATTTCATTTCTGATGGAGTTGCTTTATGTTGCGTAGACTACATTTTGAAACCGTGTGCTGGGTTTCTGGATTGATGTATCAATATCACATTCACATGTGCTCTCTTCATGAGTTAGGGGATACAAGATTTCCTCAGGTCTTTTCTTGGTGTGGATTCCTGTATGTGGTAAGGGGACTTCCCAGTGCAAGTTTTATTCTTTCAGTTTACCTCCTCTGGGATCTAAACATCCACCCACATGTTTGTTGTGCGTGGTGACCTGCAAAGAGGAGGAGAGGATTCTGGTGGTTGAGGGTTCCATCCCTAATACACCACTTTGGCCTTGAATTCCTGTAGATGGGCAGCCTTGGGGTGGCCCCAACTGGGTCAATTGGCTGGTCCACTTGGGCTAGGGTCAACCAAGTATCAGTGTTGGATGTTCTCAGCAGGTGTTGTGAATATAGTATCTGATGCTGGTGTTTGGGTATAGTGCTCACGAAACCCTGGTGTGCTGAAATTTCTTTGGTGTTGTAGTGTGTCCTCTCAGAGGGCTTCATGGTGGGTGGGGTCAGGGGGCACTGAAATATTCCTTTTTCATTATGGATTCTTTAAATAAATAAATAATAGTGAAAAAACAGTCCATTGTTAAACGACCACATCTTGAAGGTTCTGAGCAGCAATCTTCAACATCTGTAACACTTATATCTCATTTTCTTATTCTACATTCTCTTTCAGACAAACCTTTTGGGCAGATGTCTCTCTTTTTCATTCCAAAGGGACAAGAAGGACTTGCTGAATATCCAAAGCCGGTAAAGAAGCTCCGCTCTTGTGATATATTGGTGGAAACATAAATCTCAACACAGTGAACTCTTGTATTCAAAGGTGGTTGGGGACATACCTATTGAGGTTACACCTCATGCTACTTTGAATTCATCATGAGGAGTTATTGTTGAGAGGGATTTGAAGAACATCCCAGAGTCGAGATTCTCGCTGGTTTCTCTACCCAAGGAGTTTCTGCAGTGAGGTGCATCTCCACTTGCAAAGATGGAATTATGATGCTGACCAATATCCTCATTCTGACATTTACATCACTATGCCCACCTGCCACCATTAAGGCAGGCTATTTTAATTACAGGGTATGGCCATACATTTTCAAACCCTCTCAGATGTTTCTAGTGTTAGCAATTTTGGTCCCTTGAAGATGTTATGTTGTGGTTCCTTGTGTGCTTGTAGTGGTGGTAAGAACCACAATGCCTGTGAGTGTGAAACAGACTCATTGCATCAATTGCAATGGCTTTCACCCATCCTAAATGGTTGGAAGAAAAATAGGTGCAGCATTTGAAAATGATTCATAACATTTCTTATTCTGAGGCTCAAAAGTTGCTGTCCACCACTTCATTTTCGATGTATGCTTTTGCACTTCTCTTTACTACTACAGTGGGAGGGCAGATGGATATTTCTGTGGCTCCAAAAGAATTGTTCTCAAACCAAATGAAAAGTCTTTTGACTTCCATGAATCAACTTCAGCACTCATCTCTGTTCCTAACATACATTCCAGCAAATCCCAAGACCCACTTCCTTTGGTTCTGTACATGGACATTTCCTCAAATACATCTTCTCCCACATCCAGATGCAAAAAAGTCATTCGTTCGTGTTCTCAGCCACTGGAATCCTCTTCCAACACAGAGACCTGCCCAATCGACTCAGGGCAGGATCCATTGAGGTCGACAAACCTCCTTCAAATAAAGACAGTAAAGATAAAAGACATGGTCATAAACAGAAGGGTTCTCCATGCAATTCACCTACACATAAATAAAAATGGCCACCTTGATACAATGTAATTTTTGAGGTTTACGTTTTAATTTTGATGATTTCAAAACACTGATTGTTTCCTACCATCCTTTATGTCTTTCCTTACAGGAAACATTTCTGAAACCTGCCAGTAGTCACCTTTCAGGAGTTTTCTTTGTTCATAAATGACAGGCTGTGTGATGGACGAGTGCATAGAGGGGTGGTACTGTTGGTTGATCATCATGTGCCGACCATGTCTTTGCCACTCGACACACCCTTGGAGGCCGTAGCCATTGATGTTTTCTTGAGTCTTACCATCACAGTTTTTTCTCTCTACCTGTCATCTAGCACTTTTGCTTCTTTCTCCACCTTCTCAGCCATCAAGATTTCTGTCAGAGTAATTGCCTCTTTCCTTTTAAGCTGATTGTTTCTGTGACTATAATTGTCCCTTTACTTTGGTGGAACTCAAACTGGCCCTTCATTGGTTAGCAGTACATAGGTTGGACCTGATGATATACACTATGAAATGCTGTGCCATTTATATCCTGCTTCTCTTGCTATTCTTCTGATTGGCAGGAGGATGTTTTTCCTGATGTCTGGTGCTAGGCTATTGTCCTACCTTTTTCTAAGGCTGGGTAGGATCCCAAGATTCCTTCAAATTTCTGTCCAATTGGTTTGAAGAGCTGTCTATGTAAGACCTTATAGAGAGGATGGTTACTGCTCATCTTGTTTGGTTCCTCAAATCAAACAACCTCTTCTCTCCCACCTTGTGTGGGTTCTGATGACAGTGCTTCACCATGGACCACCTGATTTGACTTGAAACATCAATCAGAGAAGCCTTTCTCAAACAACAACATCTTGTATCAGTATTCTTTGAGATTGAAAAGGCTTATGATACAACTTGGAGGTATGGCATTTTGCATGACCTCCATATATATACATGACAATTTGTCCATTTTTATTAAACATTTATTAATGGACAGGAGATTCGAAGTTTGTGTGGTTTCAACACTTTCCCGTTCTTTTCTAAAAGAACTTGAAGTCCCTGAGGGCTGTGTTTCGATTGTCACACTTTTCAGTATAAAGCTTAATACCATCACTTAACAACTCACTCTCTCCGTTGGTTCAATGTTAATGACTTTCACATCTCATGCCAGTTGTTGAACATAAGGTATACTGAGCAGCAGCTACAGACTGCTCTCAATCGTTTACTGACCACAGCAAATGGCTTTAATTTCTCCCTCTCTAAAACCGTTTGCATACACTTTTGCAGCCAATGGGGTATTCACCCTGATTCTGAACTTTGTATCGGTGAAGTTGTGCTGCCTGTGTTCCTTGAGACAAAGTTCTTGGTGCTTATCTTTGACTGTAAGATGACCTTTATACTATGGATCAAATGTACAAGAGTACTGAACATCCTCTGTGTCCTCTCTTCCACCATGTGGATCAGTGTTCCATGCTAAAGATATATCATGATCTTATTTGATCAAAACTCTACTCCGGATCACTGGTCTGTGGCCCTGCCAGGACCTTGGCTTTAAAGATGCTGGACTCCATTCATCATCATCAAGGACTTCAGCTCCGGATTGGGGCTTTCTGCACTTTCCCAGTTCAGAGCTTATACACAATTTTATGAACCCCCTTTGCCGTTTGCAACTGTCTTTACTGTATGCTTCAAAACTTAGTTCCTTACCAAAGCATCCCACCTGGGATTGTGTTTTCCTTCCTTGATGGACCATGCTTTTTCAGAACAAATGGTCTGCCATTGCTCCTTTTGGCCTTCGTATTCAGGTGCAGTTGGATGAATTGGGTCTGTCCTTTAATAACATTGCTGCCACTGGTTAGCCTACCCCATTATGGCTTCTTACAGACCCAAAATGTGACCTATCTTTTAGTCATCTGAGAAAAGCAGACCGATTGGAACTACTTTGTTATATGCTGAACATCTTTTGAATCATCATTCCATTCCTATTTATACAGATGGCTCGAAATCAGTGACTGTGTGGGCCCTGCCATGGTTTGTTGTGGTTCAGTGGTTGTTTGCAGAACCCCCTCTACAGCTTCTGTGTTCACTGCTGAACTGTACACCATTTCTCTTGCCCTGGATCATATAGAAGCTAAGCAGTACTCAAACTGCACTATTTATACTGACTTACTTTGTTCTCTACTGGCCCTGGAATCTCTTCATGTTCACACCATGTTCTTGCTAATATTCAAAACCAACTGGTCCATTTCTCTTTAACATCTATTTCTATCCAGTTTTTCTGGATATCAGGCCATGTTGGTGTTTACAGGAATGAGTTCACTAACAAGACATTTAAATCTATCTGCTCCTGCACTGTCATTGCTGTCTGTTCCATACATGAACTGTAGTCCTGTATTCAAGACTTGTGTCTGTTGGGAGTTGACTTGAAGTGAGCAATGTGAAAATAAGCTTTTCCAAATAAAACTCTATATTGGATTTTGGTCGTCTTGCTTCTGTAAGGATCAGAAAGAGGAAGTTGTTCTAACTAGACTATGTAGTTATCAGTTTTTTAACTCATTGTTTTCTTTTATCTGGGACTGGCTGCACCAATGAGTTGTCTGTGTAACTCTCAGGTCACAATAAGCCACATTTTACTGTCTTGCTGCCATAAAGTTCTGTCTCAAAGTTTATCTGTAATGTTAGAAAGTGTTATTTGTGATGGTGACACTGTCCACCTTTGAAATGTTTTTAGTTTTTTAAAGACTATTAATCTTTTTAAAAAAAAATTCTTCACTAGACTTTTTTAACATCATTCCCTTTTAAGAAACAAATCACATTTAGTTCGATTTGAAATTAGAACATGGCCGTAACGTCAAATAATTTGAAACCAGGACTAGAAAGGCCAACTTCAGGTGACTACTGCTGCTGTTTGAACTACCCATTAGTCATCCTGGTAAGCTAAAATTTTGCTACGAGTCTTTTACAACTTTTATTACTTTACTTTCTGAAAATGTCCATAATGTCAAATAACTCTGAACGAGGGCTGTAATGCTAACTTTAGGTGTCTAACAGTGGTTTTTAAACTTACCTGTTAGTCTTTCTGGCGAGTTATGATAATTACAATTATGCTTCAGAAAGTCCTTTACAACTTGTAATACTATAGTTTTTCTCTTACTGTTGTAGACTTGATGTAAACATTAGTTTTTTTTGTTTTTTTTTTACTTTGTTTTATTTTACCTTAATTTCTTTTTTCTAATTTCACTTTGATTTTAACTTTTTACTAGATGTTTGGTGCAGATAGCTATGTTGCTTTGTACCATAAAACACCAAACCCACCAAACAAATCTCGGGTCTCGTAAACTTAAGGAAAATATAATGGTCTTTCCTACCTCTGCCAGATGGCTGGGTTTGGTTTGTAGTGGACTTGCCAGTGGTATGATCCTCTTTCCTATATCCACATAGATGTTGGTACCATACCTGGCAGCTGGGTTTTGGATTATAGTTAAGTTAATTGCATGATTCTTATCCAACCTCTATGTTGATGTCAGGTCCCAGCAGCATGGGTTCTGAATATTGTCACTTGCTGTGGACAGTTCAGTTGTCATGTCATGTCCTAGCCTTGGAGTATGTCCTTTTTATTTTACCTACTTTTATAATCTGTGGGACTGGGTTTAATATATATTACATGATTCGGATCAGTTTCTGGCCATTGTTCTTTCCAAATTGTATGTGTTCCTCTGTTCCCATATATGCAACAAAGATTATAACTGGTTTAGAAGTGGTGGTTTTCCCACATTAGATTTTAGAATCTAACTCTCTTATCTTAGGGACTGTCCTTTGGGTACTTCTGAAGGATGTTTCTTCTGTCCTTTCACCTTTTCAGTGTTCTAGCTACTTAGGTGACAGGAGATAATGTATCATATCGGAAATTGTAATTTTCCTATACCGAAAATGTATTTCTGATAACTTCCTGGTCTTTCTCCCCAATCAAAACCATTGCTTCCATCTGCCAAAACTCAAAGATAATTTGGTAGAATTGAATATAGAGAGCCACATGCATCATGAGAATGTGTTGCATTCTTATTGGTACAGGGTTGATGCATGATCATTTGCATTGGAATCAGTGTATTCCAGTGGAAGGAGATGGAAGGCTTGTGGCATGTGTAAATTTGTTTGCATATAGAGGGCAGTGCTGAATGAGAAATGTTATTCATGTGAAAGTACCTGTTGAAAATTCATTTTCAGTATAAGAAAATTATAACTTTTCAAATACCACAAAGGAATCACAATTGCATGATTCAAGTCATTTGTAAGTCTTCTATTGTTAGATTAACAATTGGCTGCAAATTCAAAACAGTCAAATATTCATGTTTTTTCTTTACATAAATCAGACACTTTTCACTCTAGTTAATGATATTTTATGTAAGTCTCATGTTGATGTGGTTTTTTAAATAAACATAAACTCTTGGTTTACAGGGCTTGTGTGTGTGTGAACTTGTATCCATTTCAGTTTTACATTATCTGGAAGGTGTATGATTTTTGTACAGTGCTCTCACCTGTTTCTGTAGTTAGTTTTATCTTCTGTACTTTTCCCTGATTTATGTTGAAGTTAAAGTTGTCTTTCTGTTAGATGGTGCTAACCTGTGAGAGAGTGGCTACCTGTGTAAGTAGGAATATCTTGTAGTACAACGTATGATGTAACCATTTTGTATGGCATATCTCTCGCATGAAGAGACTAGTATGCAAGAAGAAACTGTCACATAAACTCACTAATTAACTAAAAGATAGTACATAACTAACGACTTTGACTTTAAAAATGTACCAGTGTAGAAGTCAAGATGTTGTCCATTCTGTAAACAGACAGAAGCAAAACCGTCATGTCTACACTGCCTAAAATATCCTTGAAACAATAGCTTCATTACCATTTTCATATTGTACTGATTGCTCAAGAAAATTCCCACACATAATTTTCTTAATTATAAATGACATTAGAATCAGATTTAATGAGAATAACAGTTTTATACATTTGAATGTTGTTAAACTTACTGATTAGTAATATTTTGTTTATGTTCTATGAGAAATGTTGGTTTGTTACATAGTCTTTGTTTTCCATATTTGCTGTGTTTTTAATGTTCCAGGTTGAAGAAAAACTGAAAAAAGCACTTGTGAGATTTGAGGATTCATCAGAATACTGGACTTTGTTTAAAGATATGCAAAGAGGTACATCATGGTCAAATGTTGTGGATTATTTCTACGTTATTTATAGTATTTATAATTTTCTGTGTAACTTTTAATCTCTGGATAAAAGTTTTTTTTGAACAAGTATTTTGTACAAAGCTTCGTGTGTATATCCTTGTACAGTTTTGTACAAAAGCATCATAACATTTTGGTCCAAAGAAATTTTATTTAGAGAATAAGAATTATGCAGGCCAATTCTCAGCAAGCTTTACTAGAACTGTTTATAAATAGCCAACTTAGATGTTGATATATAATTGTGTCTTCATAATTTCCATGTATGAAAGATCCAAGGTTCATCAAATCTGTATGAAATCTTGTCTTTTGTGATTCTTGTAGAAATTAAGTTGATAAAAGTTGAACTTGCACTAAAGGGAACTTGAAGATACTTTGGTATTTTTTAACATAAACAGTACCATCGTAATTGCTTTATATTTTTCGGTACCTTAAGTTTAGCCGGTATCATTTTGAGATGCATGTGAGCTTATTTTTAATATGATGCCAGAATAGTTTTCTGAGGATAAGCTCTTGTGGTTTATTAAAATGAAGTGAATGAAAATAGAGGTTATTCTACAGATTATAAAGCTAAATTACAGTTCCATAGAAGGTTCAGTTGCCTTTTATCAGATGTATATTCTTTTGTGATGTATGAAAAAATTACTTCCATTTACTGTTCTCACAGCTCATTTATATTAAAACGTTTCTACTCCAGTTTGATAACTTGATGTTTTTATGTTAAGTCTTTACAATTAAGGTAACAAAAACTTTTTCAGGTAATATGTCTGGTGGAGAAATTGTTTGTGTAAAGTGTGAAAATGGACAGTCAGATCCTCCAAATGAAATTGTAATCTGTGATCACTGTAATTTAGGTAAGCAATGTTTTAGAAACTTTTGTAGTTATGTTAATGCTAAGACTGAAAGTACTTTTCATTATCTACAGATTGTTGTGTAACCTTTGTATTTTATGTCATATACTTTACTGTAATTACATACAAGGTTAATTAATCTACCTTTTGTATTTACCATAAAAATAACAAGGAAATAAATCTAAACCAACCCACTTTTTTCATTCTACAATAATTTTAAATTGTGACGAGAAATTACACGTGTTTTTACTTAAAATTTATTGTTTCATTGCCCTTTGAACCACATCCAGCTAATAATCTCACCACACAAGGTGTAAAACACATGGAAGGTGTGTAGTTTGTTACCCTATCAATTGAGCAATGTCTGAACTACTCACGAGTTATTCATGAACATACCTGATGGTATTTTGTATAATTATTTATCTTCATTTCACATAACCTAAAAAGTTTCAAATTCTTACATTTTAGTTACTTTTATAATAATTAATGAAAAAATAAAAACATAGTGCTTGTGTGGTTCTTCTTTTGTTGAGGAAGTTCACATTTGAGTTTGTCTGTAGCTTTTAATACAACACATGTATCGTTACAAAACTTGGTAGATTTTCAGTATATATTATAAAATTTTTGTAGATAAAAAATTAGATTTTCTTTAAGTATTGTTAATAAAGATTTGTCTAGCAGTTTGTTAGATCAAGTGCTAAGTAATTTTCCTGTTAATATTAGAAGTACTTATGTTTGTTAGATCAAGTAATTTTCATGTTAATACTTGTATATTTGAAAATTTTCAGATTTCATGTTTATAGTCCATAAAACCTCCAAATTAATTATAAAACCTTGTTTTTTTTAGTAAGTCTATTTTATCTGTTAATTCTCTGTTAACATTAAACAATGTTGGTCATCTTGACTTTATAACCACCATAAAAAATATAAAATAAATCTAAATTAACATTTTTATCTTTCAAATTGTAATATGAAACTATTGTTCTTTATCATAAATAATTTAAATATTGTTACAATATTTGTTTCATTATATTTAAATCATATTGTTTTATTTCCGTCAGAACTGTTTCTAACTGACATTCCTTTCATAAAATTTGTAAATCATTTCGTGAACATGGTGTTCATATTACCCTATTGAATAATGTGCTGTACAGGCTACTCATAAGCTGCTGGTGAGCATGTCTTGTCCAAAAATATTATTTATTTTAGCTAACCTAAAGAGTTGCTGATTTTTATATTTTGTTAACTTTTGTGATAGAGTTCAGATAAAAAACAGAAAATATAGTACCTATTGCTATTGGCTGTTGACCAAATCTAACCCTACTTTTTATTCTAATGGTACTACTGAATTAAGTATTTTTTTCTATTTAATCATGTAATGTACCAAAGAACACCGAATAGTAGCACAAAAAACAGATAATATCCCATAATTGTTTCTGGCTTTTTAGCAATGCAACAAGAACCATTAAACATTCATCTAAGCTTGTTGATGTGTTTCCTTTGGGAATAAAGTTTGAACTGAAAGTAAAATACAGTTTTTTATACAGAAATCGTGTGATTTGATTGGGTAATACTTTACTGAATGTGAATAACTGTTAAACGTCAGAGAAAATTACTGTCAGGTTGGCATGGCAAGAAGAACATGATTTTCTATTTTATCATTTTGTGCTTTACCTGAGTGATGACATTGTAATGAGTAAGTCACATTATATTTTGCACTTCTTGAAGAGGTGATAAATAAATTTGATATGATGGGATACCTAGAGAGTAAATGTCACAATTCTGATGTTTGGAAAAATTGGGGATTTTTTATAAATATTTTCAGTTAAAACTTAGATAATGTCAAAACTTCTGTTATTAGCTAGAATTTGATTTCAAGTTTATTCACATATCTTGTTAATAAAGCACCTTAAAATTTTGTTTGTTTTTAATTTCACACAAAGTTACACAAGAGCGATCTGTGTTAGCCGTCCCTAATTTAGCAGTGTAAGACCAGAGGGAAGGTAGCTGGTCATCACCTCCCACTGCCAACTTTTGCGCTACTCTTTTTACCAGCGAATGGTGGATTCACTGTCACGATATAACATCCCCACGGCTGAAAAAGCAAGTATGTTTGGTGCGATGGGGGTTTGAACTCGTGACACTCAGATTATGATTTGAATGCCTTAACCCACCTGGCCATGCTGGGCTTAATTTTTTTTTAATGTAACTTGAGACATTTTGTGACATGGGTAGAAAAGGATGCTTGTAGGGAAAGAATTAACTGACAAACAATTTTCAGTACTTAAATTCAAAGTTTATTAAGTTTAAAATTTTGAAATCTAAATCACTCTTGTTTGTTTGTTTTTTTCATTTCTAGGATGATTGTAAATTGTAAAAGAAAACTACAACTGTTTATTCTTATAATAATGTACATTATTTTAAGTACAATTTTATTGTTCTGTTGAACTGTGTTGGCCATGTGGTTAGGATGCTCGACTCACTGTCTGAAGATTGTGAATTCAAAACCCCATCCCACCAAAATTGCTTGATCTTTCAGTCATTTAGGTGTTATAAAATGACTGTCACTGGTTTAACCTAATTTAGGGGTGCTGAATTCAGATTTGAAATCCGTTTTTACTCATCATCTCTAGTTTTTTTAGATATGCATACTGTACATTTTGTACACATACTGTACATAAAGGTGTATATGCATTCAGGGTTAATTTCTAATATTGTGTGACGTATGTCTTTTTTCGTTATTATGCAATAAATGTAAGTGATAGCATTACAATATATATTATATAGCTATATATCAAGACGGATCACCAGTTTCAGGAATCGGAACAAAGACCTTGCTTCATTTTAAGACATGGAAAACAAGTTGTGCTACTGCACAAATGTACCTGGCTTGTTCACTTTCCTTGGTTTGCCACATAATCCTTCAGACTGGCGTCTTTTCATAGACTCTTCCAAGCGAAGTCTCAAGGCTGTGCTTCTGCACAACGGGAATAAATATCCCAACATTCCCACTGCACACTCTGTCCATCTAAAGGAGTCCTATGAAAATATGGAGCTTCTTTTAGAAGCTGTGAAGTACAACCAGTACCAGTGGAGTCTGTGTGGGGACCTCAATGTCATTGATCTTCTTATGGGTATGCACGCGGGCTTCACAAAGTACTGTTGCTTTCTCTGTCTCTGGGATAGTCGAGCTGTTTCCCAGCATTACAAGCAGAAAGACTGGGGGTCTAGAAGCACTTTCGTTCCTGCCGAACACAGCGTCAAGGAGAATCCTCTGGTTGACATGAAGAAAGTGCTTCTTCCTCCTCTTCACATCAAGCTTGGTTTGATGAAGAATTTCGTGAAGGCCATGGACAAAAATGGTGCTGCCTTCCAACACTTGTCTACTGTGTTCCCAGGTCTCAGTGCTGCTAAGCTCAAAGAGGGCATCTTTGTCAGTCCTTAAATCTGAGAAGTGCTGAAGGATACTGATTTTGAGGAGCTTTTTACCTTAAAGGAACTGAGAGCATGGGAAGCATTTAAGTCAGTCTGTAGTGGCTTCCTTGGTAACATGCGCATACCAAATTACCAATCCTGTATTGAGAAGTTGCTAAAAACTTATGAGGATATGGGATGCCGAATGTCACTCAAAATTCATTTTCTCCATTCCCACCTCAACTTCTTCCCTCCAAACCTTGGAGTAGCGAGTGATGAGCATGGAGAAAGATTCCACCAAGACATTACGAAGATGGAGAACAACTACCAAGGCAAGTGGAACCCCAGCATGATGGGAGACTTCTGCTGGATGCTCTTGCGTGAAATCCCGGAAGCAAAATACACCAGATTATCTAAGAAAACACACTTCTAACTGTCTGCGGTACTATGAATTGTGTACATTGTGTCATCCAAGTATATTTATTCTGTCAATGTTCTTTATCTATCCTGTTTTATCTGTAATAAGCTGCTGCAACTGTTGAAATAACCACGTATATACTGTGTATATACTAAAATGAGACTATTTAAAAACCAGAAAACTAGAGGTGATAGAGCAAAACTGTTTAAAAATTTGAATTCAGCACACCCAAATTAGTAAAAAACACCTATTCACATTCTTGCCTCAGACAAAAAATATTTTTTTGTAAACCAGTATTATCAGTACAACAATTTATTGGTAAAAGAGTAGTCCAAAAGTTGACAATGGGTGGTTATGACTATCTGCCTTCCCTGTATTATATCGCTACTAAATTAGGTATGGATAGCACAGATAACCCTCATGTAGCTTTACCCAAAATTACAAACAAACCTAAACTGTGTGTAATTAATAATTCTAACACATGAATTTTAAATCATTTGTTGAACTTGGATCTCAAATTACTATTTTGAATTATGTGATTTACAGAATGCTCGCAACCTAATCTCGTGAATAATTATCTATTTGTTTCATTATTTTATCTAACCAAATAAGTTTTTAATTTTCACATCTTAGTTACTTTTGTAATAATAAAGAATATACATAGAAAACAAGAAATATAGTGTTGAGTTGTATTCTTTTAATGTCTGTGGACTGTTCATGAAACTTAAGCCTACTTTTATATTGCACTTATTTGGGTTATATTTTATGTTCTGTGGACTGTTGATGAATCTTAAGCCCACATTTTTATACTAATGGTACTAATACACTAAGTAATTTTTTATTCAATTAAATAATGCACCAAAGAATATAAAATATCAACATGCAAAATAATGTCTTATAAATACCATAATATTTTAGTTTTCTGTGTGATGAGGGCCTTCAATAACTTAAGTTGATCAGTGGAATTTCCACAAGGACAAAGTTTGAAACTAAACGGTGAAACAGAGAAAACAGTATAATATAATGACAGTTTAAAACTGGCTTTATAAATAATACAGTAGAAGATGCCAGAAAGAACTATTAGTGTGTCTTATTTTCTAGTTTAAACAAGTATGATTGAAGGCTATAAAACTTGTGCTTCAATGAGTAAAATCTGTATCATAAAAAGTAATATGTGTTAAATTCTGTACTTCTTAAAAGGAAGTTAAAAAATAAAGCAAATGTTATAATTCTTATACAAGTATGGGAAATTTAGAATTTTTAAAAATATTTACTTTCAAAATTAAGAAATTAACATTTGGATTATTAATCATGTTTTGATGCAAAGTTTATTCATATACACTGATATTAAATAGTTTAATTAAATTTGAATATAACTGTTAAAGACTGATATGTGCACTTTGACCTGTATGGTGTGAAAGGGTTAATATTGGTGATTGATAGCACAGTTAAAACTTAAAAATTGATATTATTATGAAAAAGCTAAGACACCTTGGCATTTATATAGTTTCAATATTAAGACCTTTTAGGCACAAAACCAGTGTAAGTAACAAGTTTTTAGTGATATCAATAGTTATGTATATTTACTATTGGGCTAAGGATTCTGCTACAGTAGGTGTCTCTGATATGTTGATGATAAATTTGACAATAAACAACACACACTGCTTGTTGTAGACTAACATATTCAAAACAAGTTAAATGTATATACAAAAAATTCTTTACACAGTGCATATCATAGTAGTATCTTAAATACTGAACAGTTCTTCTTACCCAAAAGTCCACTTAGATCTATTAAATTGTTTTAGAATTCAATTGATAAGCCAAAGTATTTTTCTCTGTTTTTATCTTAAACACTTAGTGAGTTACTGCAGTTGTATCATGAACTTCTGATGTCTATCTGCTGTTTTATATTTAGGTCAACTTCTGATAAACATTTTTTTCTGCTCTGAGTCTCTCGTCCAGTTGTTATTTACATCTCTCACTGAGGCTTTCTCAAAATCTGTAGCCTTGACATCATTAACTTATAAACACAACTTCCAGTGATTGTCTGCTTTTAACTCTCTTATTATGAAAAAGAAAAGAAACAATTGTGAAATATTAAA
Source organism: Carcinoscorpius rotundicauda (assembly GCA_011833715.1). Lineage (NCBI taxonomy): Eukaryota > Metazoa > Arthropoda > Merostomata > Xiphosura > Limulidae > Carcinoscorpius > Carcinoscorpius rotundicauda. Next base: position 154,950,029 of record CM022393.1, on the reverse strand, counting down.
CCACAAAACTAATTAATACTATCTACTCTAAATAGTCTTATATTATGTTTGCATTAGTATCAGAATGTTCTGATCAACTTCTGAATGCAAGTTACAAGACTAATTTACATATTTAAACTGTTTTAAATAAATTATATTTTACTGAGACAACTCTGTAACAATAGCTAAGAATATTTATAACTTGGATCATTAGTTTGAGTTAAAAATAAGGTCAGGTTCAACAGCTGTATAAACTATTTTAATATGAAAAATTAAAAGATTTTAAAATTTTAAATCAACTGAATTTTACTGAAATTTGGATATAATTTGTCAGTCATGATTACGATAGAGAATCTTTGTTATAATAAACCAATATAACATAAAGCAGCATTATTATAAATTGCTCTAATCTTATTTGAAAAACCATTATTCTTTATGATATTTTATCACAATGAATAATGTACGTTCAGAACCACACTTTTTCAGAAGAGTGCAGTTAATTACTGTTTATCTGACGTTTGTTCATAGTCGTAAGAGCTACTGATGTGATACATGCATTATGTCTCTGAACAACAAAATTCCACCTGGTCACATTTTAGCTGCATCGAAGTACGAAGCATTTATTTTTGTTATATTAGAATAAGATGTCAATATTAATAATTAGACAATAAAGCAGAAGTAAAATGTTTCTCTCCATTGAGAATTATTTTATGTTCCAGTTTTGCATTTCCTGAAGACCTTATAATAAACTCGATACTTTAAGGCAGTGAAAAAAAGTATCATTTGAATCATAAGCAATTTAAGTTCATAACATTTGGTTCACTGATTGTGTTTAAAAACACAGTTTGTCTTTCATGTCTAAAGCAGTAAGGCCTGACTCAAGTTCAGTAATGTGCTTAGGAAACTAAAATCTGTGGCCTGACATGGCTGAGTATGTTAAGGCTTGCGACTCATAATTTGAGGGTCTCAAGTTCATATCCCCGTCGCGCCAAACATGCTTGCCCTCCCAGTCGTGGGGACATTATGTGACGGTCAATCCCAATATTCGTTGGTAAAAGAGTAGCCCAAGAGTTGGCGGTGGGTGGTGATGACTAGCTGCCTTCCCTCTAGCCTTACACTGCTAAGTTAGGGATGGCTAGCACCGATAGTCCTCTAGTAGCTTTGTGTGAAATTCAAAAACAAACTAAAAATTGCTAAAATATGTAACCTACTTTTACTGAACCCAGCTTACTGTCAGTAGAAAACCTTGTCAGATGAAAATTAAGAATTTTGTTCAATGGTATTGTGTCATGAAATTGTTTAGTAGGTTCTGTATTTTGTGAGTTAACTTTACATATTAGTGAGAAAAACTTGAACAAATGATATTGTAAGTAACAGATGTGCAATGTTTCAACAGTTATCAGGTACAATAGTTTAGATTAGAACAAACAAACACATTTTGTAGTAAGGATAAAAAACAACTGGGGGTTTATGGTAGATTCTCAGGTTCTTAATTTTCTAACTTTGCTTAGGTTATCACCAGCACTGTCATAGACCTAAGATTTCTTCAGAAGTCTTAAAACCAGAGGTTCCTTGGTATTGTAGGAGCTGCATATTTGCTTCTACAGCTAAGGTAAGATTTGTTTTTTTATTTATAAAGCACAACTAATTTTTGTGTGATTTAAAGTTTACTTCAACATAAAATCTCTGTTAATTAAGTCCTTTCCTGCTGTACCATACCTTAGGCCTGTTACAGCAAGAAACATTCCTGCTGTACCATATTTAGGTTTGTCTTGGTAAGAAAGATCAGGCCCACCACTAGCTATTTTGTCATCCTAAGCAAGTTTTTATTCCCCTTTAGTAGTTAAATAAAATTAGAATTCTACAAATCATATTTATCTATTAAAGTACTAGGAAATGTTATGGTGGCTATTGTGTCAGTCCAAAGTTTCTTACTTTCTTCAAGTAATTAATTTCTAGCTGAAAAACATTCAGTAAGAAATCAGTCAGGAGGTCACTTTAGTTTGGGGTCATCCATTTATTTGTCTGCCTAAGGTTTTCTCTCTCGTGGGGCTTCTTAAGTTGCATTTTTTTGCTAATTCTTTTTTGGATTTTATTTTCTGACACTTCACTAAGTTGGCTTCTCACAAGTCTGATTTAGATTTTGAGGGTTTTTTACTCCTTTGAGTCAACCTTTCCATTGTTGGTAGATTTACTGTTTTATTACATGATGGGATATATAGAGTTTGTACGCTCCTTTGTTTGTTTGCATGCCTTGGTTTTCTGCCTCCTTGTGAAAGTATATATTTTGGTTGCTGACATGTTGATGTCCTAATTTGGAGTTCTTGACATGTTTGTAAGATTTTCTCTCTCTTTAAGTCTTACTATATCGTGATAGGTCCTGGCAAATAGAGAATTGGATACATCCTTCTCTGCAATTCTTTTGCTATCTATTTTTACATGTGCAATTAATTATAATCTGAGAATTTGTTTTGGCCTATCAGGCTTGAGAGTGTTATGCAACCCACTTTACCTTCTTTTGTGGTGATTGTCTTGACCATTGAGATACTTCAGATTTTCTCCACTTATTTTGAAGTGGATTCCCAAATATCCATTTTGCATGTTTTGATCTTTACAGGTGAGGTATTTTCTGGGTTACATCTCATCAGATTCAGCTCAGTTTTCTATTACACCTATTTCATTTATCTATTACTGTTTATCATTTATGGGCTTGTATTCAGACCTCTCCCAGTGCTTTTCTTACACATTTTTTATGTACTTGGACAGCTTTACTTTAAGAATTTCCCCTATCTCATGGTTGTTCTTGACAGTATCTGCTTGATTATAAGGAGGAAGATGTACTTTTGTCTTGTCTTATTTTCCAGGATCCCTTACATCTTGGTTTCGTTGGATCAGATGTTTTTATCAACCTGCCTTTGATTATTTTTACTACTGGTTGCAACAGGTTGTGTAGAAATGAGTTGTTCTATAAAGCCATCTAAATGCTTACCAGATGACATTACAATACTATCATATACTGCCACTCATGGACTATTGAGAGTAAAGCTAAAGGGGATTCTACCTGTCCCTGATCATGAGATTGCATAAATAATGGCCAGTTTGCTATTAAACATTTAGGAAACTTGTATCACCTTTTATGCTATTTAAAGATCACTGTGCCTCCCAAACATGCGTTACACATCCAGATTCTACTAGTAGAGTTAGAGAGTTCTTATCACGCCCAGTTTTCAGTCAGTAGGATAGTGGACAGAGACTATTTCTCCAGTGTTAGTGTGTTCCTCTACTCTTGGAAAAGAGGGTGAAGTTAAGGGCCCTCCTACTTGGGTCCCAGATGCCTACAGGAGAGGTACAGTACAGAGTTGGTTATGAAAGTTTCATAATGGAGATGAGTCTTGAAGATAAGAAGGCCAAAGGACCTTTATATGCTATTAGAATCAACCAACTGAGAATATTAGTGGAAAGAAACCTGCACGAAACTGTTTACGAAATGGCACAAGAAGTGAGTTTTGGTACAACTTTGGACCATCTCGATCAAATTGGAAAAGTGAAAAAGCTTGACAAGTGGGTTCCATGTGAACTCAGTGAAAATAAGAAAATTCTCTGTTTTTAACTTGGTTTATGCTGATTCCGTGTAATAGAAATGACCCATTTCATGATTGAATTGTCATCTGTGATGAAAAATGGATTCTTTACAACAACATAGCAACCTGTGCAGTGGCTCAACTGTGACAGAAACACTTCCCAAAATCAAAGGTTGCACCAACAGCAGATAACGGTCATTGTTTGGTTATCCATTCCAGCTTGCTCAACCAGGGCCAGAATATCACTCTGTTAAGAATTGGAAGAAATACATGGAAAGTTGCATGAAAAAAAATCCCTGCACTGGTCAGTGGAAGACGACCAATCTTGCTTAATGGTAATGATCGGTCACATGTTCAAGTTACACTCCAGTAGCTCAACGAGATGGGCTACTAAACATTGTCTCATTTTCCTTACTCACCAGACTTTTTCAAGCATTTGGACAACTTTTTATAGGATAAAAGGCTCAACAGCATAAAATGGCTTTAAAGAATTTATGAATTTATTATCATGACAGAAGTAATTTTATTTCTTGTTGTCAGAAGTGTGTACATTCAGTAGGTTCCTATTTTAATTAATAAAGTTGCTTTTTAATTATTTTTTTTATTAAAGCTAAAATTTATTATTCACCATTATTTTTCAAACAACCTTATAATTCTGAATGAATTGTGATCTCTTCCTAAGCCCTCTGTTGTGGACAGGTTCCAGGTCCTTTCCATAATACCAGGGGCAAGTGGAATACTCCTTTCCTACTTGGTTGTGGATTGGGAATGAATAGTCATAATTCCAGACTGGATGAGTTTTGTTCCTTTGATTGGTTGCAGCATATGAAACCCCATCATTCAGAACCTGGGTGTTGCTTTTTGGACTTTTTCAGACAGAGGAGAAATTTGCCCACTTCAATGTTGCTTATTTTCTTGTGATTTTGATGGTGTGAAACACATAATTGTATAGGTACAGGACGAGGTACAGTATCCCTAGTTGTGTGATATAGATACCATGACCCCTAAATTCGAACCCTGAGTTGTGGAACCTCAGCTCTCCAGTTGGGGGCTGGCCTGTGATGATGATTACTTGTGTGTTATTCCATCCTTGATACAGGAACTAGGTTTGAGGTGAAGAGCATACCTGTTTTGTATGTATTGTGGGTCCCCCACTCATGTATTCTTTTTTTCTTCTTTTTACACTGCTGTTCTACACTTTTTTGTTTGGATCATGTCTGCACAAGTCCCTGCATGTTCTTATTGTGGGATTCTAGCTACAGTGATGAAAGGTATGTTTTGGAAGTTAACATTTTTCCATACTAAAAAGGTATATCCAATAATACTTCATCTGACAGTCTTTTTTCTTCCTCTCCAATAAAAACCAGTGTAAGTCTCGGAAAAAATGATTTCTTTAGTTAAGTGCTAATGTTCAGAACCAGGTTAGAGGGCACATTGATAAGGGTGGAGAAATATGCAAATCAGTTATTTCAAAGGGCTTTTAAGTGAGGCATAAAAGACTGAAGCAGGTGATACCAACACTTAGATAGGTAAAGTCGATGTGGAAGAATAGCCATGTTATCAGTGGGGTAAGTGTTGTCTGAAATACATTTTCAGACTAGGAAAATGTCAACTTTCATTCAACAAAACAGACTACAGATACACATACCAAGGAGACCATTTAATTAAACTAAAATAATTTGAAACAATTACAATGAAATGATTGGAAAATTTGCAATCAAACTCAGATACATTGCTGGTCAATATCTTAAGGCCAATGAACCTAAAGAAAAAATATGCATTTTGTGTTGTTACGCTCAACCACTTATTTGAGTAGAGCTTCGAAAGATAAAATGGAAAATAAAAATAAAAACATTGTTAATATTTAATAGGGAAAATGCGAACGCTATGAAATTAGCCTAAATATTAGCTGGTCAAAAGTTAAAGACCATAACAAAAAGAAATCCTAAACAGGTTGGAAATGCCCAACAAGAGGTCTCATTTTCTTTGGTAAGGTCGATACAAGCATTTGCAGAAGGCTGGCTGGAATGTTATTCCAAATGGTGAAGATGGCTTCACGAAGATCATGCACTGTTTGGAATTGACGTCCATTTCTATAGACTTCCCTTGCTATCCATCCTGAAGCATTTTCAGTGTGGTTCAGTTTGAAAAACACGCTGAATGGCCTAAAATAATCATGTTATTTGCTGTGAAAATGTCCTTTGTCCTGCAGGCATTGTGGATTGCAATGTTGTCCTGCTGAAAAATCCAGTCATTTCTACACAACCAAGGGCATTCAGTCAATAAGAATGCTCTCTCCAACATTCCAATATAGCCAGCTGCTGTGTGACGCCATTGTTCCATGGAAGGAGAAAGCATCCGAGATCATGATGGAACTTACTCCACTGTGTCATGGAGAAAATGTCTCCGGTGCCAGTAACACTGGAAGCCATGTGGACCATCCAGGTTAAAATTTTTTTCTCATCAGAGAACAAAACCTTCCACTTTTTATGTCCCATGTTTGGTGCTTCTCAGCAAAGTTTAACTGAGGTGTTTCATGGTGTGGAAGGAAGTGTGGCGTTTGAAGACATTTATAGTTTTTAAAGCCTTTTTCTTGTAGATGCCAACTTATTGTTCTTGAGCTGCATTTACGTCCGTAAGGGCCTTAATCTGGTTCAACGATTGGGTGGTGTCTTGCTGGACAACTCATTGAATCCTCCTGCTCAACATCAGCGAAAGTTTCTTGGCCGACCACTTGGAATTCTCATTCCGTATCCCTCGGGGTCTTTTAAGAAATTTGCAACAGCAGTTTTACTGCAGTCTCACCAGTGACTTTCTGCACTAAGATATGTGAACAGTAATGTTTGTTTGCACTGCACATCTTAACATCAAGGTTTCCAATACTTTTATTTGATGAACAAGTTAGAATGAAAAATAAACTAATTAGTAATTAATATTTCACACTAATAGCTGAATACACCTCTAAAATATGGTGCACAGTTTGCTTCACTCGTTTTTATTTGAAAACCGGATGAGATGCCAAATCCATATATTATTGACAAAAAGAATTATTTTCACCAGCACTGATATTGTTTTGAGGCATTTATTTTAGTCATTTGAAATATATATTTTCAAATAAGGAACAACAGTAACTCTGTTGACTAAAATGCATAACTGGATTACGTGTGGTGGACAGAGCAGATAGCCAAATACTTTCATTGTAGTAATATAAGTGTAATATAAAGTACAAAATGTATAATTTGAACAAGTGTTAGATGTGTATATTAAGTTTTTATTTCTCTCTCTCTCTCTCTCAGAAAGGTGGAGCAGTTAAGAAAGGATTGTATGGTAAGTCTATGTACATATAATTTAACTCTTTCCATATGGTGTCAGTCAATGTGACTGACATTGTAACAATAAAGTTACCATTTAGAGTTTCAATACTATAATACTTAATGTTTTCTACCTTCACAAAATTTGGCAAGCTTTTAGTAAATGTTGTAAGTTATTGGTAAACAAAATCCAGGTTTTTTTGGTTAAGTATGTTTACTGATGTTTTATCTATGAATGTATGGAATCAGAATGTTAAGTGCAAAATGATTTTCAAGTTGGGTTTAAAAATACTTTTCTTCATTTGATAATTTTTAAATTTCATTTGTGTGACCTCTGAAATTTCCTAAATAAATATCAAAATATTTTTCTTTAAATATCATATTTTATCTGTTATTTTTTCCTGCTCTAACTCCTGATGGATTTGATCAATCTTATAATAACTATAAAAAATATGAAATTAATTTTACAAATTTCAGATGAAGAAAAGTATTTGTATTCTCATCATGAAAGTGATTTTGCATTTGTAAGAGTTGACAATCTTGACTCCACATATCCACAGACAACTTTTTAAGTTATTTATATATTTAATTTAAAAATTTGAATTTTTTTTTACGAAAGATTTATAATGTTTACTGAAAGCTTGTTAAATTCTATGAAGATACACAAAATATATTAAAAGTTATAGTGTAGAAACTGGTAGTTACTTTGAGGTTTTGAACTTCATTGAAGGGGCTGAGCCAGTAGTGAAAGGGTGAACATATTTTTCTTTTTCAGGTGTAATGTTTGTATTTTTCTTATCTATAATGTTTTCAGTTACAATACAGTTTCTTACTTTATTTCAGTACTAGATAATTTAGGGTTTTAAATGCCATAAAGTTAATAATGTGGAATATTTGAAGTTTGTTTGGAATTTATTACATTTCATTCCTTAATATATATAATTGAAACAAAGCATGTTCATTCCGATTCTCATGTTTTGAAGTGTTTTAATATTGCAATTAAAACATTTCAATTTTAATCTTATTTTACTATAAAAAAAATCTATAAAATGTTGACTTTCACCTGAATAAGCACATGTTTTATACTCAGTGTAAGCTACTACAAAATACATTTTTTCAAGAATATTTTGTAATAAAAGGAAAACAGAGAGATGATATTGTTTTTATTGCTTACCATTGCAGGACAAGTCATGCAACAGATGAAGATGACACTTCCATATGATGCAAGTTTCATTTTTAAGTCATTTAAAAAGTTGTTGTGTTATCTAAACACTTCAAAGAAGTTTTTAATTGTAATTTGCCTCAGAATTGTTTTTTTCAAATTGGATCTTTTACACAGAAATTTTATACACACACATACAGTAAATTAATTTATTTTTGAGTAAAAGGAGGCACTTGTTATAACTGTATCACTGTTTCTGTTATTCATTTTTAAATCCATTCCAGTGGTTTAGGTATCATTATAATTTTTCATATGAAAAGTACATGAAGTATTAAAAACAGATGATTTATTAAATTTCCTTAAGTTACTGCAAGTTTTCACTTGTCTTCTTTAAGTTAATGTTATAATTCTTATTTAGGGGTACTCAATGGATTGTATGAGTGTATTCAATAAGCATGTCTGTGAAGTTTTGCTTATAACTTAACATTTTAACCTGATAAAGTTTCTATACAATTTCTCTTTAAATAAGAAATGTTTGGAAGAAAGGAGTCTGTACCTTCTGTGTTGCTATAGTTTACCAGTGCTAACTTTATTTTGTCCATAAAGGTCTGGGAAGGCCCAGTGGTTTGCATACTTGAACAGTTAATATGAGGGTTAATTGCTGCTGGTGCAAAAATAGTCTACACTTTCAGTGATGTCGAGAAAACCCACTTGTAGAGAAATTTATATGTAAAACTGGCTCGTTTAGATTGAGAAAATATTTTATGATGAGGAACGAACAACGTTTCGACCTTCTTTGGTCATTGTCAGGTTCACAAAGAAAGAAAGAGTTAACTGACCGGAAGCTGACCACATGTTTGAAAGGGTTTGCGTAACTGACTGTCAGAATATAAATGGTAGTGTTGGATGTTTGAATATATAATTTTATATTATTTATTTTATTATTTTTAATATAGATGTATAAAGGTGCTCCTTTGTATTGGTTTATTTTTGGTTTAAGTTGTTGTATAAGTAAGGCTTCTTTAATTTTGCATTTGTTTATGTTTGTTTCTTTATTTAGTATTTTAGTGTTTTCTATGGTTATGTTGTGTTCATTTGACTTGCAGTGTTCGAAAACGTGTGAAGGTGACTTTTTATGTTCTTTGAATCTGGTTTCCATTTTTCTAGTTGTTTCTCCAATATAGAAGTCGTGGCAGTTATCACATTGTATTTTATAAATAATGTTGGTGTGGTGTTTCTTAACCTCAAAATTATAAGAACCAACACACAATTCAAAACCAAAATCTACCGAAAAATCACCCATACTGGACTATACATTCCTTGGGACTCAGCACATGAAACAAAACAAAAACTCAACATACTAAGAAACCAGATAAACACAGCCATAAAACTATGCTCACCAGATAAAATTAATGATGAATTAGACAAAATAAAACAATACTTCATCAACATCAATAAGTTTCCTCCACAAACCTTAGAAAACATTATACGCAGACACCTAGACAGAAAGCAAAATCAACCAACAAAAGTAAATATATCTCATGAATCAAAAAATCACGAAACTATATACTGTTGTATACCATATATTCCTGACATTAGCAAACAAATAACCAACATTTGGCAAAAACTAGTAACAAAATATAATATTCCAGTTAATACTAAATTTATTCAAAAACCAGGCACAAAACTGAGGTCTATACTGTGTAAGAACTACACTGACAAACACCACAGATAATTCATTATTATCTTCATAAATGAAAAGATATAACAAAATAAAAAAGATTCATCAACAAATCATTGATAACATAAACAAATATGTAGAGCATTAATATATTAACTATTAGTTGAAAAAGAGAAGAACAGTTTGTCTATCTAAACTTATCTATTCATGTTTCATGATTTGGAAAGAAAAGTAAAGCATACCTCCACTTTGGAAGCTAAGAAGATACAGGTAGGTGCCATCAATAGTGGGTCTATACATTTCAAAGAATTCCTAGGGAAAAAAAGCATACTGAAAAAAGTATGTAAAAACTTCAAACCATAATTTTTATAGATATTGTTTTTAGTTTTATGATGCAGTTATGGGGAAAGTGCCTGTAAATACAAGACATATTGCAAACAAAAAGAGAAAAACATAAAATGTAAAATGGCTAATGCAAGATAGGTGTTTTAATATTCACAACACTTCAGCTTGGATACTCTTCCCCCAATGATTTTAAACTGTTATGTTTCTAGAAAAAAGCAACAATAAACTATCTGATGTGTTCAAAGCATGGAATCAAACCTCATGTGCGAGAAACCTATAAACCTGAAAGACAAATTAGATTTAAGGCTAAAATTGATATCCTGTTATGAAACGCAAGTTCATATAGAAAACTGTTTGAACACTTGAAAGTGTTAACTGTGTTCTGTGACAGTGTCTTCACTTTAGGGTTACTTGGTTTTGTGTATTTATCCACTGTTAAATTTTAGTGTTTGTTATTTTTTAATTGTATTTTGATTGTTCATTTAAAAGTTTTGTAATTCATTGAAGAGGCTGTCTTCTAGCACTATTTTGTACATACTGGTTGGTTCTTTAACTTTGGTCATATTGTCGGTCGTAACAGTGATGGTGAACGTTTTTTGTTTTTAACTGAATCTTTCATTTGTATATTTTCAGTTTTATTTGTTGTGAAAGAAACAAAGGAAAATTGTTATAAAGAAAGTGACAATGCAATACTGTCAGTCTTCAAAATGGTGTCAGTTAACATTTGATAATTGGTTGTAATAATAGTTGGAATTGTTAAAAGTGCTTTACTTCAAGACTCTTAAGTTGTTAACACTTCAGTTCAGCTGGCAGAGCTCTTGTTCTTGACATTTCAGTTCAGGTGGCAGAGCTCTTGCTTTTGACACTTCAGTTCAGCTGGCCAGAGCTCTTGCTGTTACACTTCAGTTCAGCTGGCAGAGCTCTTGTTCTTGACACTTCAGTTCAGCTGGCAGAGCTCTTGTTCTTGACACTAGTTCAGCTGGCAGAGCTCTTGTTCTTGACACTTCAGTTCAGCTGGTAGGGTGTTTACCTGGTATATGATATGTCTCGGACTCAAATCTGAAGACAGAGATAGTAAAATTGAAAACAAAAATGTATCTTAGAACAGCTGGTATGGATGTTAACATTTATTGTTAGGGAGAGAACAGTATTTGGATCTTCCTGGCTTCTCTTCAGGTTAAGAAAGAGAGAGTTTGATAGTGACCATTGCCAGACACATTGCTCTCTTCTTATTAATAAGTGTTAATACCCATGCTAGCTGTTCTGAGATAAATTTTTATTTCAAGTGGGTTTCTCGTCATCACATATTGAAGCTACTTGACAACCATGAGACAAAGCCAGTAGTTGAATTAGTTGTTGAGAAATAGTTTAATTAAAAAACATCAGACATGTTTGTCTCGTAGTATTACATCATCAACAAGAATATTACATTTAAAAAAAGACTTGAGTTGTTGAAAGTGAGTCAAACACCTTAGCGTAGTTGAAGTATTTGTCTAGTGTGTAAGAATTACTGAGTTTGTGTTATTGTTAAGGAAATTCCAATATGGCTGTAGTAGCATTTCATTATAAAATGTTTTTCAGTTTCATAACTTTCAACATGTCTATGGTTTAAATTCCTAATATCAAGTGTATGTTTGTAATACGAGTACATACAAGGTGTATACCTCTTTCATGAGGTAAAAGTATATTTTATTTAAAAACAAGTTTTCCTGTTAAAGTTTGTAAAAGTAATATTTCTTTAATGCCTACAAACTGATCTGAGAGTAAGACGATTCTTTTTTTATACAGCTTTATACTTTAACATGGGATGCCCAGCACAAATTCAACAGCGAGCAGTGTTACTGTTACTGTGGAGGTCCAGGAGAGTGAGTGTTTCAATTCTTTCTCTAGTAAAAAATGGATACTTTATATCTGTTTAAAGTTTCATATTTTCTTTCTGGTGGGCTATTATATGTCTATTTCTGTAACTTAATTTCATAATTAAAATAAATAAATCATATAACAGCTGGCCAGTAAGATAAACTTTTTTTTTTAAGAATAGAAGGTAATACAAAATACGACAATAAAATCAAAGCTATATTCACACCCACTTCTATTAAATGATACATTTTTGCCAGTAGTAATAACATTTTAGTGTGTCCCCTAAAAGAAAACATTTTGATTTACCTCTCTACTGTTTTTGGAAAAACACAAGCTTTCTTGTTAAAATTAAGATTTTTTTTTGTTGAGTATGATGGAAAAATTATGCAACCAATGACAGTTAATCAGTGTAATGAGATCGTAGTGATTTTAACATGTAATATTACAGGATTTTATTAAGTAGGAAAATGAAAAGTTTCACATTTATTGCAAGTTTCTTTAAATATTTTTGAAGGAAGCTCTGAGGGGGTAAAGGCAAACAGTTGAGGAGAGTGGCAGAACTTGTGAATTTTTCTCCTTGTCACTTAACCTCATGATTGACCACGTTTTTTGTAATTTTCAGTTTCATGTCATCTAGAATTAGTTTTTGACAAATTCATAAGGAAAAGTAGAAATTGTGTATTCTGTCATTCGTAACTTAGAGCATGTGAAGTGTTATGTTGAATGTCTCTTAATGAGCCCAAGTAACCTAGAGCTTGTGAAGAAGTGTTATGTTGAATGTCTCTTAATGAGTACAAGTAACCTAGAACTTGTGAAGAAGTGTTATGTTGAATGTCTCTTAATGAGCACAAGTAACCTAGAGCTTGTGAAGAAGTGTTATGTTGAATGTCTCTTAATGAGCACAAGTAACCTAGAGCTTGTGAAGAAGTGTTATGTTGAATGTCTCTTAATGAGCACAAGTAACCTAGAGCTTGTGAAGAAGTGTTATCTTGAATTCTCTTAATGAGCACAAGTAACCTAGAGCTTGCGAAGAAGTGTTATGTTGAATGTCTCTTAATGAGCACAAGTAATCTAGAACTTGTGAAGAAGTGTTATGCTGAATGTCTCTTAATGAGTACAAGTAACCTAGAGCTTGTGAAGAAGTGTTATGTTGAATGTCTCTTAATGAGTACAAGTAACCTAGAACTTCTGAAGAAGTGTTATGTTGAATGTCTCTTAATGAGCACAAGTAACCTAGAACTTGTGAAGAAGTGTTATGTTGAATGTATCTTAATGAGCACAAGTAACCTAGAACTTGTGAAGAAGTGTTATGTTGAATGTCTCTTAATGAGCACAAGTAACCTAGAACTTGCGAGATGTGTTATGTTGAATGTCTCTTAATGAGCACAAGTAACCTAGAACTTGTGAAGAAGTGTTATCTTGAATGTCTCTTAATGAGTACAAGTAACCTAGAACTTGTGAAGAAGTGTTATGCTGAATGTCTCTTAATGAGTACAAGTAACCTAGAGCTGTAATGACAGCTACAACTTATTCCCTCAATGCATGAAGAAAGGTTAGATTAACTGTATTAATGAGTATTTAGAAGGAAGTTTCTCTGTAAATGATGTGCACCTTCTGTCACTGTAGAACTTATAAATAGAGTGCATGTTCTATGGCAAGTAGACACCTCATTAATGTTTTTACTAGAATACAGTTTTCTGGTAATTATTTACCTTATTATTTATTTACAGTTTGATATCTTCATTAGTTTAGAGATACAATATTGAAAGTCATGAAGTGTATCATACACGGAACCTTCATGTTACTTTTCCTCAAAGTAGTCAAGTGTATCATACATACAATATTGAAAGTAGTGAAGTGTATCATACATAGAACCTTCATGTTACTTTTCCTCAAAGTAGTAAAGTGTATCATACATGGAACCTTCATGTTACTTTTCCTCAGTCATGAAGTGTATCATACATGGAACCTTCATGTTACTTTTCCTCAAAGTCGTAAAGTGTATCATACATAGAATCTTCATGTTACTTTTCCTCAAAGTAGTGAAGTGTATCATACATACAATATTGAAAGTAGTGAAGTGTATCATACATAGAACCTTCATGTTAATTTTTCTCTTTTTAGTTTCTTTGTTTCCAAATATTTAACAGTTATATTAACCTTTTCTTTTATTTGCTTTGTTGTTTACATGATTATTTAATTCTGTGTTGGACATTGAAAGTGAAAATTTTGTTTATGTTTTAAACGTATAGCCCTACTGAGGTCAGTGTCTTCAGAACTATCACATAATATCTGATAATAAATACCTTTTTACCAGGGAAAATGTTCAGAGACAGCTGTTGTATTGATGGACAGTAGTAGTTTGAGAGGACATTTTATGCTCCTAACTTCCTAAACAGACGCTTGTTATCAATAATGCTTTTGTTTAATTCAAATATGCATGAATGACTGTTTCTTTTTATACTAGATGTTTGGAAAAATATGTTAATAAAACCTGCTTGTTAACTGAGTGAATTTTACAAAATTAAATACAGGTTACATTTCTGATTTTACAATAAGCCAGAAATTTGAAATTGAGATGAACTTTGAATGTAACTGGTGTAAGAAGGTTTCATAAAGTTTAACTTACTAATATTAGCTACTATCAACCTTTTGACAGCTAGACATTTTGTATTTCTAGGAAGTGGGAAAAGTTGGAATATTTTATTGAATACTCCATAATTGTATATTTGATTGAATAATCATATATTTATTGAAGGCCGTACAAACGATTTATCACGAGATTTAAGTTTGATAAATCTTGTCAAAAAACCTTTACGGTCTCTATTGATACAAATATTGGGCGTACTGAGTATGTATTTGTGGTAAGCAAGGGGGGTAAACTGTGGCTTAGGTTGTGCTCTTTTGCAAAAGGGTCACTTGTGGAAAATATGCAACTTTTTTGTTTTTGATGTTTTTAATAATATACTGAGAAAAGAAATCCGTATATTTCACTCAGATTGAATAATAGTTTAGTAAATTTGATTTACTTAAGTAGTGTATCACATATTCAACTTGAATATTTTATATTTCAGAAGGTATGTTATGGTTTATGTTGATACTTGTTTTTATCACAGTCTTGTCTGCAAAAAAAGAAATTCTTATGAAAGTTTATTTCAATGTAATTTTAAAATTTTATTGTTGAGCTAATTTGGGGAGTATTGTATGCTTATAACACCATATCATATTGTACACTTATAACACCATATAATATTGTATGCTTATAACACCATATAATATTGTACACTTATAGCACCATATAATATTGTACACTTATAACACCATATCATATTGTACACTTATAACACCATATAATATTGTATGCTTATAACACCATATCATATTGTACACTTATAACACCATATCATATTGTACACTTATAACACCATATCATATTGTACACTTATAACACCATATAATATTGTATGCTTATAACACCATATCATATTGTACACTTATAGCACCATATAATATTGTATGCTTATAACACCATATAATATTGTACACTTATAGCACCATATAATATTGTACACTTATAACACCATATCATATTGTACACTTATAACACCATATAATATTGTATGCTTATAACACCATATCATATTGTACACTTATAACACCATATCATATTGTACACTTATAACACCATATCATATTGTACACTTATAACACCATATAATATTGTATGCTTCTAACACCATATCATATTGTACACTTATAGCACCATATAATATTGTATGCTTATAACACCATATAATATTGTACACTTGTAGCACCATATAATATTGTACACTTCAAGCACCACATCATATTGTACACTTCTAGCACCATATAACATTGTATGCTTGTAGCACCATATCATATTGTACACTTGTAGCATCATATCATATTGTATGCTTCTTATAGCACCATATAATATTGTATTCTTGTAGCACCATATAATACTGTACGCTGATAGCTCCATATAACATTGTATGCTTGTAGCACCACATCATATTGTACACTTGTAGCACCATATAACATTGTATGCTTGTAGCACCATATCATATTGCATGCTTGTAGTACTTTTTAATCTTCCCTACATTTCAGAAATAACCCTCAGTGCACTTCAGCGGTTTCATGTTTTTCTTCTGGACCCGCTGGGCCTCTACCTCAAAACTCTTAGTGGGAGTTTTGCTGATAATGTACAATGTTTTCCAGTGTAATCTTTCTTGAGGTTGCAACTTTTTAGAAACAACTGAAATATTTTTCAACATTCTACTTTTATTTCTCCAGTACCAATATTTTTTACTAATAATTCATTTTCAGCTAAGTGAGAGTAAAGAATTTAAAAAATCGTATTACACTAACTAGAAGTTTCTGTCACTCTACTAACAAAGAAGTAAATATAGTAGATCACAAAACAATCGTTATAACTGGAATCAAAGTCTGAGCAAGTTACAAATTGTCAATATTTAAAAAATAATTTTTAAACCAGAATTTTTACTTTTGTCTTTATTTTAGGTGGTATTTGAAGATGCTTCAATGCTGTCGATGTAAGCAATGGTTTCATGAAGGTAGGATCTTTTCTTGTTAGAAATTCTTTAGATATGAACATGTAGATCAAAGCTTTATAATGTTTATATTGCTTTTTTACACATTTTTATCTTTGTGAAGCTGTCTTTGTTTTGTTTTTATATTTATTTACATTTTATACTATTCAACTAGTGGATATTACTTATCTGAGGAAGGGTTTTACTCCAAAATAAAAACTTTGACAAAAGTTCTGAATTGAAGTGTTCAGGCCATGTGAAACTTTACGTGGTTTATAGTTATTATCACTTGTAACATACAGAATTTCAAAAATAAGAATATATCAAATTAACAGTTCTTATTTCGTAGTATCAAGCAATAAATCTGGGCCATAAAGCTACACATGAATATTTGTTTGCACACTCAGATTTGTGGAATCTCATTTTTATGACACTTGCATTATGCATAATATCTTAGCAAATTTGATTTTTAGTTTTATATAAATCTTAAATATGTTGGGATAAAAATAAATATTGGCAGCTCAGAAGACACAATACAGAAAATGGTATTCATAGGATTCTGTCAATGAATTTTGTCTATAATATTATTCTGAAAGTTAATGTCCCTGGTCAGAAATTAATAGTTAAAAAAAAGGAGTTCGAATGTTATGATAATTAAAGATGTTCAGACTCAAGAAATGCATACTTCATCTATTTAAAAACAATTACAAAGATGTCACATTCATCAAAGAATGAATGTGGGACAGAGGATGGTCAGAGTGATAAGTGTATAGAATCTCTTCCCTCTAAATAAAGAAAGAAAAATATATCCTGAAACTATGGCAGACTGCTGTGTATATAAAACTTCCATAATTTTGCCACTCCATTTGAAATGTGTGTGGTAACATTGTTCTTGAAATATCTACTATTTTGTAATTACTGCAGAATCATGGAGGGAAAACAAATAATATTTATATAAAAACATTTTTTACTTTCCACCAGTTTAAAAATAAAGTATGATTTAGATATGCAGTGGTTAAAGTATTTTAGTGAATGTTGTTGTGATTTGCTGTAAAATTATACCCATTTGGATCTAAAAACTTTGTTGTTGTTCTCCACATCATGGCTTTCCACATACACTTTGTAAACATGGCAGAATCCATTAACAGTTTTCTCAAAGACTTGAGATTATATTCATTTTTTTTTTCTCCTTCAGCATGTCTACAGTGTTTAGATTTCCCTCTTCTGTTTGGAGACAGATTTTATATTTTTGTTTGCTCAGTGTGTAAAGGTGGACCAGAATTTATATCCAGATTAGCTCTAAAATGGTGAGAATAGTTTTTGTTTTATCTTTTATATAAAGTTTGTTGTGTAGTTGTTCCTTATAAACTAATAGTTGTTAAAAGTTAATCTAGAGAACATCAAGTAATAATATCAACTACTGTTATGGATTTTGAAAAGTTAGTGCAAACATTATTATACAAGTTCTTTTTAGACAGTTGCTGCTGTATGTGTAGTTAGTTTCTTCCAATGATTGATATATGTTTATATTTTTGCTAATGGAGCAAATTATTGGAAACAGATAGGATTACAACATTAAAAATAACTTGTGTATGTGTAATTATTATTTAAAAAACAGTGATTTGCCAGGAGTAAATTGTAGTCTTTACACTTTTTCCAATGTGCTATTTGTTTGACCTTAGAAGAAATAAAAAAGTAAAATTTATAGTTTAATTAAATGTAGAGATTTTAAGGAAGAAAAAGATTCAAATCCAACATTTATAAATTAAAAACATTGATATACGTTATTTCATACATACCAAATTATAACACTTTATTGTCCATCATGGGCTTAACAGTAAGGTTATAACTTTTGAATTCTAAGTTTAATAACTTATGGTGAAAGTTCAAATAACATTGTTTAGCTTAAGGCACATAACTAGTGTTAAGTTTAAAAACTCTAAGCACAACTGTTGTGTTGACATTTTATATATATGTGTCTGTGTTTGTTTGTTTGCTCCATCATATTACAACAGTGCAGTTTAGGTCATTGAAAAGTAGCCTTGAAAATATATTTTTGTGTGTATGTTCATGCCAGTTATATTCTGTTTTCAGTATGTTATGTTTAGTGTTTAATCTTTAAAGTATTTCTTATACACTCCTTCTCTCACATGTAGGATAGATGTGGCCCACCTCATCATGTTCAACCTTACCATCCAAAACAACAAAAAATATTTTGATATTGACTCTTCCATCATTTCTTTCCTGAATTCTAATTGGTTGTTATTTCAACTTCAAGGAGAGGTTGGTGTGACACATTCCTGGTACTTTTTGTTTTTCATATTTAACATAAACGGATAAGAGACACGTTCTACAGCAGTTAATATAAAGAGCATTGTGGTATTCAAATACATTGACTTTCACCAGATAAGTCACAAGTAATTTGTAATAAATAGCAGAATTTTAAACAGAAAATAAATCAAATTTGGAGAACGAAGAAAAGTGTTTAAATAAACGTTTTAGTAAAAGTTTGACCTTTGACATTCAACAGACCAATTTAGTTTCTGTTGTAGTGATTTCTGGCTGTTGAAGCATAAAGGACTTCAGTAGTGGCATTGTTACAATGTTTAACACTTGTTATGGACAGTTCAAGTCATGGCATTTCAGAGAATTATTTCCAAAACTTAAGTAAACAACTTTATTATCAAAGTATGTCAGTAAATTTGGCACTTAAAACATAGTTTATAGTCTTGTGTCAAAAGGAATGCTGTCTTGTTCTTTTGTTGATTAAAACCTACCAGACAATGGTTGTAGTAGTTAATGAATTAGAAACTCAAACTTCACACTTTTACAAGCTATAATACAAAACAAGCACCTCTCATCTTCTCGATTTGCTGAGATACCAATATGTTTTACAAACCTTGGATGGTGGCCCCTCCTAGTATTCTATTCTTTTGAAATCTTTCGTCCACTAATACTTGTCTTAAATACATGTTTATAACAACATAAAGCACACATTCCAAACTATGTAAATCTTACAGTCATTTGTAATTGGCTTCAATGGGAACTTAAATATAACTGGAAAATGTGAAGAATGTCTAATCTAGTGTTATTGCTCTGGGTAGAAATGAGGTTTTTAACTCGTTTATAACTTATTCAGAAAGCCAAATAAGTTACGATGGTTTTATCTGTATCATTGTAGTAATTTGATTATTTTTTTGTTTTTCTGAAATGCATCTATGAAGTACCTCTTTTCTTGAGAGAATAAATGAAGCTTATGGTGAACCTTAGCAAGTGTGACACACGAGTACAAATCAGTTTTTAGCATCCTAAGTACTAGAAATCATTGTTTTTCCATATATTTATTATTTACTGTTCTATGTTTTAAGAAAAATAACTAAAGCTTAACATTCTCTCAATACAAACTCGGAAAGTTTTACTGACCATGTGACCTACTTGTATTCATTTAAAAGTATCAGTTTACATGTGACTTTCAATATAGTGTGTATATCTTCACAAGATTTAGCAGTCTCTTAAGTTAACATTGTAAATCTTTTACATACAAAAAAAATCATTTTCAGTTAAGTATTTTTAATAAATTAAAATAAAGATTTGTTTATGAACATATTGAGTATTTGTTTTGAATGGTTCATGTGTAAAGTAGTTTTCATTTTAAGATTACAAATACTTTTCTTCATCACACAAATCTAAAATATTTTGTGTGTAATCCCTAAGATCTATTAAATAATTTCAAATGCTTTTAATCAGTATGTATCTTATTTGTGACTTTCTCTACCATAGTTCTGAATGGGATTGGTCAATTTGACCAACTATGTAACCACAAAAAAAAGTCAAAATTACTTTTTTTTTCTAGAAAGACTTCTTATTTTAACATGAAACGTTTTTTTAATCCTGAGTAGCTTTAAGCTTGTAACAATGTACAGTTATTGGTAATTAAATTTATTGTTTTATTGCATATTGAACTGTGTGTGAGTACTATCTGCACCTTTATAAGTTGTATATTACTCAGTGTGTATAGAGCATGTTACACTATTGAATTACTTTACCCATGTGTTGCTTGTGTGTGTGCCTTTTGAAACATTATTATTATTTACTTTACTTAATCTAATCTTAACTAACCTAAAAATATCCCTGTTCTTACATTTTATTTACTTTTATTATAATAAATAAAGAATAAACAAAAGAAATGATGTATGTACCCAATCTTCTTCTTCCTTTCCATTAATTGTTAAGGACAAAATAATACAACAAAGAACACAAACTAATAACATGCAAAAAGTAGGCAAATTCCCTTACCTCTCAGTTTTTTATGGCCTTATAACTGCAACAAGAGCAGTAACGTATTCATTCAAACTACTCATTAAGTTTCTCACTGGAAAGTTGCTTTACTTTGATTTAAATCTACAATTAAATGTTCAAAACACAATGTTCTACATCATTTGACTGATGAAAACCTTGACTATCTATCGGTGATGTGTAAGAGAGAACTATTAATACATCCTGAAACAGAGAATGTGACCGTTGGATGTAACAGGAGCAGTATGATTTCTATCATTAAACAAACAAAAACTGAAGGCCATAAAGATTATGGTTTGTCTGAGCAGTGACAATTCTATATTGAGTAATTTAGGTTTAATTTATAACTGATGGTCGTGGAAAAAATATAGAAAAGAAGTCCCTGAAGAAAATGTCATATTATGAGAAATTCATGATTGTTTTTAATATTTTCTTACAGAATTAGGAACTTAAAACTTGTATATTATTAAAATGTGGACTAAACTGAGATTTTATTCTGTACTGATTGGTATAACATTTAAAAAGGAATAGTTTAATAAAATGTTGAACGCAAGACATTAAAAGTTTGTCATGTGTAGTGATGTATACCTGAGGTGAAACAGTAATAACATCTGTGTATATTCATGAGTATTTACATACTTCGTATGTCTATACTGCTAAATTCCAACCACCCCAGGAGACAAATCTTTTTTCCACATACTTCTTATCATCCAATGGACAGTGCTTCAAGCCCAAGGTTTATTTAAGGGAAAAGTCATCATTCTAACAATTCCACAATGTTCTCTGACATTTCCTATCAAGGGGGAAAATATTCTCTGAACCTTTGTTTTTGAATTTTCGATATTTTTTTAAGGCCCCCACTATATCAGGCTCCTGGCTTGACATGTTTTGGGGTGATGAACTTCATAGCAGTTCACCTGTCTCTGCCCAACTGATTGGATGCTCCATCGTGAGGTTTTCCAGTGGATTTGCTCTCAGTTTGAGACTCCTATGATCAACACACTCAACAATCAATGAACTCTCAGCTACAGGTGTTTCAGTCCCTGGTACCTCATCCTAAGGCTTTGGTAGTAGATGCATTCAATCAGTATTGTATGGGATTGCACTTTATTTTTTTTTCCAGTTTTACTTTTTATCCAAGGCTCCAGCTATGATTAAGATCTATTATTTAATTGCTGTTGGTAGTTCCAGACTGACCAGGTTTTCCTCTTCTACAGTATCTTCAAGAGTGTCCACCTCTGCAACTTCCTCTTTGGCCATCTCTGTTGAAGCAACCTTAAGTTATTCAGTCCCTCGCATGGTAATGGGGTTTAACTACTAAAGTTGCTTTGTACTTGTCTCACTCTGTCCGTAGACTCATAATGATCGTTTATTAATGAAAATGAGATGCTTCTCACCAGTATTTATAAAGATAAAATTGAACTCTCCTCACCTAAAAGTGACCACCATTTTCTTTTTTCTGACAAATACCTAGCTTCCTATACTAGTACTTTATATAAGGCAACTTTATCAATTACTTTTGTTTTTCTAAACATCAGGATCTAGTATTCTCAAGTCAATTAGAATTCTTTGTCCCAAACAGCCTTTTTAGTTTCCCAACTGGGATATTAAGGTGGTATTACATGCTTTGTTTTTATGTCCATTCAAGCCTTGTGTCACCTTTCTCTTAGTGTATTTTTTATAGCTGTTGGCATGTGGATGTCCTGGTTTCGGTTTTTTGCATTACAAGTGCACAGGATTCTTTATCACTCCACGTATGTCCCTCTGAACCCTGATATGTGCTTTCTTCTTAAGAGGAGGGTATGAACCAATTCATTAGCCAGCTATTACTTTTCCACCTTTATTACACTTTTTAACTATTACACCTTTATGACTTGGATCATTTGTTCTGTCCTGTCAAAGTCCTCAAGTGCTGTGTGACTTGAACTAATTCCTTTCAAGGAATTAGAAGTACATTTTTTATTTATTGTGATTCTTCAGTTCCTTGAGATTTATCCCCGATTACTTTGCTGATATGGTTTTACAAGTTCATCCATATTGCTTATTCTGGACTTTCAGGTGAGGAAACTTCTGAGAGTCATCAGGTTCTCATTTCTGGCTATAGCTGTCTGCTGGAAGATATTGTGAGGTTTGCTACGTGGACTTCTACAAACACTTATTGTGAGGGTTGCTATGTGGACTTCTACAAACACTTTTCTCACATTATTTACACAATCTGGCAGTTTATTCTTCTGGGAATTTTTGACTACCTCCTATGATTGTTTTGACCACATCTGCTAGATTATATGGAACGGTGAGTATTTGTTCTTCTCTTCTTGTATTTTACATTTCAGCTTCCCCCCTCTCTTTTTTAGTTGAATCCCATTCTGACTAGTGTTCTCCAGACAAATCCTACCTCTGCCTGCCAATCATCAGATTGAATAAATTAGTGTCAAACTTTGGAGACCTTAACTCACCCATTGCACTATTTTCAGAAGCACCATCACTCACGACTCCCAGTGTGCATTAACCCTCAGATTATACTAGTGAGGTTAGGGAGTACTTGTCCAGTTTCCAGTCATTGGGGTGGTGGACAGAGGCTCTTCCTTCAAAGTGTTTGAGTGATTTCCTCTACTTGTGGAGAAGAGGGCAGAGTTGAGGGACCTCCTACCTGGGTCCTTGGGTATTTTTCCCCCAGGAATCTGTAGGAATGACACCAGTCTACTCGTATACTGATTCAGATTCAACAGCTAGGATGTATGTGATCTTTCTTTTAATCAATAATGATTTATTATATTGTTTGTGGAAGGTCTATTATTGCCTCGTAATTCCTAACAAGGAGTGATACCATTCTTTAGAGACCACAGTGTTAGGATGTATGTGATCTTTCTTTTAATCAATAATGATTTATTATATTGTTTGTGGAAGAAGGTCTACTATCGCCTCGTAATTCCTAAGAAGGAGTGATACTATTTTTTAGAGACCACGGTGTTAGGATGTATGTGATCTTTCTTTTAATCAATAATGATTTATTATATTGTTTGTAGAAGAAGGTCTACTATTGCCTCGTAATTCCTAACAAGGAGTGATACCATTCTTTAGAGACCACAGTGTTCCATGTCCTTTACATCATTTGGGGAGAGCAAGTGGAATGCTCCTTGCAAACTTAGTTGGGTAGTGAAGATAAATAGAGAAATAATTTAACTTAATATTTCATTTGTGTCCCATGTAATGGAGCATGTACAAATAATTTGAAGTTATGAATTCTGTACTTTGAAAGGTACTTCCTACTAATGAACCATACAAACAATTTAAAGTTATGGATTCTATACTGTGAAAGGTACTAAGTACTAAATGTGTGACGTTCAAGAATGATGATTACATGATATAAACATGTTTGAACTGGATCTATTAACACTGTATTCAGTGTGTCGAATTCAGGGCTTCATATTTTTGGATTATAAAGGTACAGAAAGTATCAACCAGATGGCTCTCCTCTCACATTAATAATGGGAAATTATGTGGTTGTTTATAGCTATTACATTATGGAAGTTTTTAATATCTGGTAGTAACCCAACTTACTGTAAGTTACCTAATAACAGCTGCAGTAATGTGAAAAAAGTTATGTAACAGAATTTTGTTCACTAAACTTATCAAACGTTTTTACTATTTATCTCACTTGATAAGTTAGGTCTAGTGCAGGAAAAACATTTTTTTATTCATTTTTTCTCCACGTCTTGAGGTTTGCTAATGTTTGTTTCTTCCATTGACACTAGCCTGCAACAGTACCTGAAGACAAGAGAAGAGAGATAATACTCTCCGCTCTACATAATAATAGGAGTAGGTATGTTATTCACTGACGAAGTTTCTTACAAATATGAGTAGACAAGTATTTTAAGGTTTAAGAAGTACTCTTAAAAGAAACTTGTAACTTAATTATGTACAGTTAAGTTTCATCAACATAATCCATACTTTAAGAAATAATAATTAAAAACAGGAAGTCAGCTTATTCCATTGGTGATCCTCGGGTTTCTTTGTAACTGAATGACTTTTTAGGAAATTGTTTTCCATTTATTTTGAATAAAAAATGTTAAATACTGTTTTATGGGTCTGATAAAATGTAGTTGGATTTTGTTTATGTGATTATGTGACCCAGAAGATTGAAACTTGTTATATACAAATATATAAAACCATAAAATATTCAAGCCATAAACCAAAATACACTAACATGAAATTAAAAAATATATATTTATTTTTTAAATACTTTGCAAATTTAAAAGAAAAACAGATGGATCTTAGGGTACAACTTAAAACATGGGATTATAAAATGATTATAAGTTTTGGAAGTGACTGCAGAAGTAGGACCCACATTAGAGTGAGGATATACCATTTATCAGTCTCAACCTCCAATTCGCTAGTCTCACAAAAGAAAATTAGGAGAGTGAGATTTTGGATGCTCAAGTCAATGTCCCACATCTCTAACCCTTCACTGCCTGCAGAGAGTTGTAGGAAGATGACTGCTCTCCCAGTAAGAAAAGATAAACATAAAAAGATGAAGAAAAAAAATTAAAACAAGGTACTACCACTTGGGGTTAAAGTGAGATAAAACTTACCTCTTGAAGTTGGTATTCCTGCCCGCAATATGGTCGAGGCATGAATTAATATGACGTTAACAAAATGATAGTTTACTGTGACTGTCATGTTTTTACACACAGCATAATGTTTACATCTGCATCAAGTAGTGATGGGTGATACAGATGTGGGACACAGTGGACTTGAACACCGACATCTCACTCTCCTAATTTCTTTTGTGAGACCAGCAAATTGTGGGTTAAGACTGATAGATGGTATATCCCCAATGTGATGTGGGTCACACTTCTGCAGCAATCTCCAAAACCTAGGATACATTTTATAATCCCATGTAGCTTGCACCCTAGCCTTTTTTAGAAACAAATGTGCAGCATATATTTAAAAATTTCATTTTAGTGTGTTTTGGATTAATCAGAGGTTGAGATTTACTGTTTGTAATGCAGTCCTTCCTCGTGATTTTGTGTTTAGTCATTTAACTTCATTTAGATATAAATTATTTAACTTCACTAACATATGTGTGTGTGCAGGATCTGAGAAGTGACTATTGGGAAAAATTAAATTTATGTTTTCTTAATTATTAGTTACTATAAAAACGTACAAACACATCTGTCTCAAACATCTGAATTTGTTATCTTCTAAAGATTTAAATGTGGTAAAGAAATAAAGAAAAAGACAACTCTTTGGGGTCTGAGGGTTCATGTTCCTCCCCCTGCTCCGTCAGTCATCCTGCCAGCTACTGACCCACTCAGTGGAAATGCTACTTTTGAAACAAGAGGCAAGCCAAAGAAAACCAGAGAGTAAGATTTGTAATGTTTGGTACTGAAAATTAATCTATGTATTTTAATATAGAAAATAATTGTGTTAAGTGCTGAGAATTTCACTTGGGTTCATATAAGAAGTAACTTTCTGTTTGCTTGTTGTTGAAGGTTTAACTTGGTGGTTTCATATAACAAATAACTGTTTGCAGTATACTATATTATTCAGTTTCGTGATTTAAAAGTAAATATTAACAGAACACATTGAACTATAGATTTTAGTGAGTCACGTGGTATATTGGATGTAACATTGTTTAAAATTAGATGTCTGTGATGTTAAGATACTAAATCTATAGTTTTGTACAAATTATAAACTCAAATTACTGATATTGACAAGCTAGAATATAAAATAAGAACCTTGTATCTTTTTATTTTACTGAGATATGGCTTATGTAGTGAATCAAACATGGTGGCCCCATTCACATCTTTCTGTGTTTGGGAAACAGTCCCTTACATACACATACTGTAGTAACAGTGAATAAACAGTCAGCAGCTTAGAATGTCTCCAGAATGGTTTTCTCAACCGTTTTAATCTGTGAAAATGCTACCACATTCTTTCATACCAAGATTTCAAGGTAGGTGGGTTGTGTCTTTCGTCTGCTTGAAGTTTAGGTTTTTCTAGACCTAAATCAAGGCTATTTACTGAGCTTGATATGTTATAGTAGAAGACTGTGGTATCGATAATAGTAATTTATGATGTTTTGGTTATAAAACCTAAAAATAAAAATGTTTGTTTTCTGTGAACAAAGCTCAAAAGTTGTAGCTAGAAGAAATGATTGTTTTACTTTATTATATGTTAAGAAAACTAAGTTTTATAACTTATTTCTAAACAGTAATAATCTATGTACATATTTAATGTATAATAATTGAAATGAGACTATATTACAAAATACTAGTAATAGCCAAGATAAAGTCAGTTTGTCAGTGATGTCGAGTGATGCATATAAAAAAGTCAGTTTGTAAAGATTAAAGGTCAGATACAGTGATGAGTGCATGTGTGCAGCGTCAAAGCAAGTTGGGTAATGTTATCAAGGCACGACTGGAAGATTAATATAATCAATATGTAATTTTATAACATTATTAGGCTTAAGTTATTTAGACTAAATATTTGAATAAAAGTAATATATATTTATTTCTTAATGTTTTATGGTGGTTATAAGGTCAGTCAATTTGGCAGACACCACACAGTTAAAGCATCCAAAGTAACAAACAAAATGTATATATATAGTCTTACTGAAGACAAACATTTCAAATGTATTTAGAATGTTTTAGAGATTACACAAATAAAGTATGAGGTTTTCAAATTATACCTCTAAAATCACTTCACACTCAAACTAAATGAAATACTTTGAATGCAACAGAAGTTGAATGTTCTTGTGCATAGCTCGTTTGTTTGGTTAGAGGATTTTGTGAATTTGAATTTTCTCTTTTTTTGTAAAATTAAAAATTTGTGATTATTGTTTTACATGTTGTGTTTTCCTGTAGTTTTTGTATGTATATTTTTTTTATATTTATAGTGTATACATGCAACTGTTAAAATGTGATCTACCAAAATGTTCTCTTTGCTTCATGTACCAGTTTATATTTTCAGCTTTACTCACCTTGCTGTAGTCTCACTTCTGCACTAGTTTGAGGCTTAAGAACAAAAGTTGTCTTTACCTGTATAAAACAAATAACATTTAACTTACTATCTTGAGGCATTCAGATAACACAAATATAAGCATAAACTGTATGGAAATTTGGAAAAATTGACTAACTAAGTCTAATAGAGATGCATTCTATACTAGGTATAGAAAGGCAAAATTCATGTCCATTTAAGTCATTTAATATGCATTACTCGTGTATTTACTTTGTAAGAAGGGAATTAAATATACAAGTTTGGTGTTTGAACTATTACCAAATCTAAAGGTTTTGGACCAGTTTCTGTGTGAAAAGTGTATGGGAAATGTTAAAATAATCTTATAGGATAAAAGCAAGTAATTAAATCTTTTCTTTGAAGACTGCACATAATAACTTTCTGTTTATCTGTATATCCAAATGATAGTAAACTAATTTCCTTCCTTTTTAGGATGCCAGTGATTCACATAGTATTTTGCAATTAAGTTACTGCTGTTAAATCATTTACTTCAAATATGCAGGCTTTATTAATATTGTAATATACATATAATATAAAATTATTGTAGCTCATACATTTTTGTACATTGTTCCTAAGATGCTGCATTAAAATTGTTTAACTCGTAAAACTTGTACAGCAAGAGAAATATGAATCATGGCATTCATCTGTACATCAGAAATAACTGTTTAATATTTTTGTAAACTTCCATAATTTTGATCAAATTAAATCATAAATTGTTGCAAAGTTAAACTGTATTTTTGGGCCTCTAATTTTTTAATAATCTGTAAATTTGTGCAGTTTGACTAGATGGTGCTAATTTCTTGTTATTCTGTTGTTTGATTAGATCGTGCTAATTTCTTGTTATTCTGTTGTTTGACTAGATGGTGCTAATTTCTTGTTATTCTGTTGTTTGATTAGATGGTGCTAATTTCTTGTTATTCTGTTGTTTGATTAGATGGTGCTAATTTCTTGTTATTCTGTTGTTTGATTAGATGGTGCTAATTTCTTGTTATTCTGTTGTTTGATTAGATGGTGCTAATTTCTTGTTATTCTGTTGTTTGATTAGATGGTGCTAATTTCTTGTTACTCTGTTGTTTGATTAGATGGTGCTAATTTCTTGTTACTCTGTTGTTTAACGAGATGGTGCTAATTTCTTGTTACTCTATCATTTGACTAGATAGTGCTGATTTCCTATTATTGTATTGTTGCATTGAGTAGTGCTAATTTCAAAATTAAAATAGAGTTTACAGTTGTAGTTCTTGGGTTTGCCTTATTTATGATATTTTTTATTACTGTTTTAACTTAGAAAAATTAGTTTTATTTTATTCAGGTGTTACATACTTTTCGTGTGGATCACTATTTGATAGTTGTTGATAAAATGTTTTAATTATTTGTGTCTTGGTAATATATTAGTGTTAAGTTCACAATGATAGTTTTTTAATTTATTTTGTTTTTATTTCAGTTTTACCCATTTTTCCATGAAAAAAAATTGTATGAAAAGTTTTGATTCATCAAATGATTCATCTACTTCAACCAATGGGCAAAAGTTAATGAGATACTCAATGGAAGCAACGAATAGGAAGGTATGAAGTCAGATCTGTTTTCTGAAATACAGTGTGTTACAAACTGTTTTGATGTTGTGGTTTAGCTGTTAACTAGATGATGCATGACACATTAAGGTTGAGAAATTCAATAACGTAAGCCTAGAAAGCTCTACTAACACGGACTTTAAGATTCCTAGTGAATTTAAGGAGTACATTAAAAGAATGATATTCAGTGGAGAATCAAGATGATGTTTCTCTTAAGAGAACACTTTGTTTCATCTAGTGGTGAATCACTTAGTGTTTTTCAGTAACTGGATATTTTGGTCATGAAGAATAAGTTTATATAATACCATTAGCATGGCTGTAAATGTGGTTACAAATTGTTATAGTTTTTAAGCCTTTCAGCGTGGTTGGCGACTGCGGTCGACTTGAAGGCTCAGCGTGGCAGGTGATATTTGTCAACAAGATGTAAACAACATACCCTCGTTGCTAATTATCATAATCACATAGACCTGTAGACCCACTTGAGGCTAGAACCACGTGTATTCATTGTTTACTTGGGATTCCCAGCAGGTATTTAAATCGGAGGTCACGTGATTTCTTTGTTTTCTGGCTTGTATAGGTCATACGGTTCGTTGTTTTAGAAGACGCCTTCCTTGCATATTCTGTTGATACTTACGACATTGTTACAATGCCGAAAGGAAAAGTTTATACAACTAAGAAGTAATCGATATTATTTTTAACAATAAAGAGAGTGACAAAGAGTTTGAGCCAGATGATAATTAATGCTTACTTGTAAAGGACGAGAGTGATAATGAAGACATTCATGGCCTGGATCTGTCCCCACTTTAGGTAAGCACATGGTGTAGTTAGGGTCATATAACTTATTGCATAAACTGTCTGACCAAGGCTAGTTCTTTTAAACAGATATATAATATATTGTCCAGACAGCAACAGTGAAAGCCCGGTATATCCAAGACTACTCAGAGAGCAGATTATTCATGATTTGCTGGAGGGATATGTCGGCAAAGCCAAACGAAAAGGAAGATCAAATACTGATAAAGGTCAGCACTTGGTGGAAAGACATAGTATTGGACAATAGGAGGACAAAAAACACACCTGATTGTACTGTTTGCAGTGATAGATACACAGCTGGATAGAAAAGAAAGCAGACTAATTATTTGTGTGAGCGGTGCAATATCCCCGTGTGATTTTTTTACCATGCCATGAGATATAACCACACAGACTATCGACGGGCTGCTGTGTACAGTTTATAATACATTATTGTGCTTTACATGGCACTTCTTCGTTGTGTATTAAGATGTCTTCCTTTATTCCTGTTAATGTTATGTATTGAATTTAACATGTATAGTATTGGATGCAATCACTGAACATTTCAGGGACTTTTCTTGAGTTATTGCCGAGATATCATGCTTTTAGTACTGATACCGTAATTAGTCGAAGTATCAAACATATATATTCAGTGCCATGCCAAACATTAAAAGTTGTTACTCAGTGCCGAAAGGGTTAAGCTCATAGAAATGTTAAAGAGAAATAAATAAACTAGTTACAAGTTGCTATAGTGTTTAAGCTCTTAGAAATGTTAGAATAAAGAAATAAACTAATTTGCTGTTGTTTATGGACTGGATCGAATTTTTCCAAGTAGTTTTAAAGAATCTGTCAATGAAAGAACATAATAACAAATGTATTAATATTGAGGGAACATAAGTGTATATTAAAGGTATTCTGGCTTCTAAAATCAATAAATTTCAGTTCTATAAATAGTATCCAACATTTTCTCTGTGATACAAATTCTGAGTAGACTGATGTGTGTTTCGTGTTCAAAACTCATCTATCAGCTAATGGAAAAACGTTCTTCCCCACACAGTAATCAGATAAGAAATAATACCACATCCTCAGTTACAAAATGTATCTTGGTTTTGGTCCAGTGTGACCTGTATAGTATTGGGGATACACCTTCTACTGGATTTAATGTCCCTTTCCATATGTATATCTTCTTAAGTTTGGTGCTTAGTTATGAGTCACATTTTCAGTCTAGACTTTGGAAAACAGTTCCCTGTGATTTCTGTGTATGTGTATATCAAGTCGGTTTAAGCATGTGCTTTTTTATGTTCTGAATAAAATTGTGACTGTTGCAGATTAATGTGGCCTCAGAAGCACATTAAGAATACAAATCTTAGATCATTTTAAATTGGAAGTATTCTCAAGAAAACATTCATTGAACAAAGCACAGTTTGAATTATCATTTGATGTTTTACTTATCTGTCACTGATATGCACTAATTATCAGAAGAAATTGTTTCAAATTTCTCCAGGTTGTTCAAACATTTTTCAAATCAGTCATGTAGTACATTTATTATTAAAATTTAATATATATAATTAACTATAGAAAATAAGCTTCCAATAGTGATAATAAGGCATACTTTTCTTATGTTTCATTAATTATTCAGTACGTAGGATGTTTTAAGAGCTAAAAGACATTAACTTTTAGTACATAAAGTAATTTACTCTGGTGTTTATTTATCATGCATAATGTTAGTAGAATAATTTCATATAAGCATTGAGCATTATCAGACATGTGGATTAGTACTTCCCAGTTTAAGAAAGTCGTAAATGGATTTACTGGAATTTTATAGTAACAGTAAACCAGGTTTGTAGTTATTTTAATTCACATAGTTGTCTGGATAAGTAATAGCTGAATATTTATTTGTTCAATAAAGTTCACTATAACATGAAAATTAACATTACCTAGATATCATGACAGAGGAGGTAAGATTAAGGTAAACATGTATCTCAGGATGGCTAGTATGGGTATTAACACTTTTACTAATAAAGTAAAGAACAAAGTTTCGACTTCCTTAGGTCATCTTCAGGTTAACAAAGAGAGAGTTTTTTTGTGTACTGTTGTATCTGTTTAAACTTAACCACGTTATGACATTGTTTGCTTGTGCAATCGTAACAAAACTAAGAGACGTAAACCAAATAATTATCAATAGAAGAAATTCCATTTATTTCATCCAACAGGGTTGAAAGGAAAAAAAAAGTATCCCTAATTTTGTAAAGGTTAAACTATTTAAAAATTTTAATCAGTGTACAAATATTATCCATAATTTACAGAGAAAACTGCTAAAAGCCTGTTGTAAACTGTGTTGACCTGAAGGTAAGCTCAGAAGATCAGACTGTTGTATTAGTGTTAATATCCATACCAGCTATTCTGAGATACATATTTACTTCAAGTGGGTATCTCATAATCACGAATTAATGTAAACAATTTATTTTATTGATTCATAAAATGTTTCAATCGTGTAAGAAGTTACCAGGTAAAATTATTTTGATTTAATGGATCTGAACATATTTGGTAATTGTTGGTATGGTGTCTAACTTTGTATCCTTTTTCTAAATACATTTACTGCAGAGAAAGATTCCAAGATCAAGTAGCTCGAGGTATAGGTACTCCAAGAACTCTGGTCAGTGTTTTACCAGTAGGCAGAATATATCGGACAGTGAAGATGCATCGTCTCGAAGTACTCTTGACACGATCATTCCTCCACCCACAAACTTTGAAGGGATCAACCATCCCTTCAGGGAATTTGATCAGCCAGTGAGTAGCACTCAGCACTCACAACCAATAAAAAGTCAGCTTAACGAAGATGAATTTCAGGTCTTTAGGAACGGAGAATTTATAAAAAATGTTAAAAGGAGAAGGAAGAGAGAAAATAATAGTAAAATGACATGGCTAAATTTGTGTGGAAACAAACGACTGACAGCCGATAATGGCTTAGAAAACTCCCTAGTCAGTATTTCTAAAAACCTGAATCTTTCTCATGATGACCTGTACACCTCCGTAAGTAATTACCTTGGATCAACTAATCGTATAACTAGAGGTGAGAAGTTCAGAGTTCTTGCACGGAGAGTGACACTTGAAGGCATTGTGCAGTATCTAATTGAATGGGGAGGTACACCAACGTAATAGAAATTAAAACAAAAATAGGTGTACATGTGTAATTGTTTTCTCTTTACCTGGTCATGGTTATTAGAGGAAAATTGTGTTGTGTTTGATTTGAATGTGTAATTTTATGTTGGTGTTTTTTAGCTGCTGAAAAGAATAGAGATGTTCTAACGTGACAGTCTTTGTTAAAAATTAAACAAATATAAGTAAACAGGTTGCACTTGAAGTATCTTATTTTTCTTATTATTTGTTATTTTTTAAATTAACGAAATTTTATTTTAGTTTCAAAGCCTACGCAACAACAAGGGAAAGATAAATGTGTAGTTCAGTAATTTTTAAATGTCTTTTACTTTCATTTCAAATCATTTTAAGGATCAGAAGTTTAGATAATTTTACTTGGTGGTTCTGAGTAAGTTAAATGAGTGAAAAACGTAAATGTTTCATTTCATAGTTACTTCTGTAATATGTGAATGAGTTTAAGTGAAAAACATAAATGTGAAATATTTCATTTCATGGTTACTTCTGTAATATGTAATTTATAAAATTGATTTTATTTCTTTTAATTGTTATTGGTTACTTCATACGTTAAATTTACATTTAACATTTGATAGAAATAAGTATAACCATGATTTCAAAATTTATATTAATGATCAGTTGCACTCAGGTTATATATATTCACACATGAGCACATACACGTGTTATTTTGATTAAAACGTTTGAGGACTTAGAAATAGTTAAAGAACAATATGAGTAATATGAAAATCCAGTGTCTACTTATTTACAAAGTTGGTCTGTATAATTAAAAACTCAAGAATTTATTCCATTATAACATAAAGATTAAGTAATTACCGAAGGTTAAGGTTCATTTAAACACGTTATTTTATTGATATATTAGGTTATTCTAAGTAGCTACGAAGTAAAACTTATGATTTACGAATTTAATGCATGTTAACAAACACGACCGATGAGGTGGAACCAAACTGAGATTGTTTTCTGTATAGATTTACTGTGCCACCTTGTATTGAGTGTAGGTTAATAGTGCTTCATGTGTATACTAACATGTGATAAAGTGTGAAGCATGTGTGCAAACCACCAAGTGCACAACCAGCATAAATGTTTCATCAAGTGAGGAGGTTGTTTTGGCTTTAGTAATTGACCTTTTGAAGCTTGTAGATACTGGAGAGTTTGTGTTGGTTAGGCGCACATTACAGAAATATTGGTTCTTTTAAAGAAGAAACCAGTGTTTTTGTGTTAACAACATGATGTGGAACTGAGTACCACATTAGGTTATATCCTTACTCAGTTGTAGAGAGGCACATGGCATGAGTGTGAACTTACATCAGTGTCTGAGATGAAAATGTTCAACTGTTTACTAGCAGTAAACATCTGGCCCATTGCTGAGAAATATTGAATATGCTTTTCACAACAATGTAGCACATAAAGAAAATGAGACCAAACTTTTGAACTTTGTAGCCAAGTGTAGAATGTTCTAGAAACAACATGGACAATTTGTCAACATTAAAGGGTTGGATATCAAGATGTGACCAAGATGTAGAGTGATTATCTTCTAGACTTTGGCTGTCATATGGTTATTCCCATTTTAATACTATGCATAAGGCTCTTATCTTTCTATTGCAGAAGTCTAAAGCACACGTTTGTTAGTTTTATCAGTACAGATTCTTTATTACGGGGTTCTAGTAACTACTAGTAAAGTTACCCTCCTCCTTCGAGTATATTTTATGAATATAATTTTTATTTTTTGGTCACAGTAGCAAGCATATCCCTGTTTGGATCTCAAAATCGCATATAATGCCATGTTAAGATCAGTAACAATATACATATCTGTTTCGTGTTCGTGGACATTACTTTGAAAACGGATGACCATTATGCCTAAGGTCTCGTGTTTTGAGGACAAAAGGTGCATCAACCCAAATTTTAGAGATAAAATGCTGCAATATACTGAAAGGTGCCTTGCAAGTGTGTTGTTGGAAAAGTTTTCTTTTTGCATAAGGAGTGGAATTTGTTTTCTATTTTTTATTGTTATGTTTTATATTGCTAGTAATTTAGCTACTATGTTCAAGACAAGTAGGTTATCACGTTTACGTTTTTAAAAGTATTTGAATAGTGTGAACTTTGTGAGACAAAAACTTCACTGAATTATAAAAGTTCTTTATGCACTGTTGAGAGAGAA
This sequence comes from Carcinoscorpius rotundicauda, assembly GCA_011833715.1. Classification (NCBI taxonomy): domain Eukaryota; kingdom Metazoa; phylum Arthropoda; class Merostomata; order Xiphosura; family Limulidae; genus Carcinoscorpius; species Carcinoscorpius rotundicauda. Next base: position 154,914,540 of record CM022393.1, on the reverse strand, counting down.
ATTAGTATAAGTAATGAGATTACAGGTGATTATGATCATGACACACTTGATGTTTTCATCTCTTTGGTTGAAGACGTAATAGTGGTGTGCTGCATTGAAATTTGTTTTGTATTAGTGCATTAAAAACTAAATCATGTCCTGTTATCAGCCAGAAAGCTGTTTTCATTTATGAAACTAATTTGTTTTTCAGTGTAGTGTTTACTGCAGTTTCTTAAGCCTCACAAATATGTAAGGAAAGTAGGCTTAGACACATTCACCAACAAGTAATTAATAAGGCAAACAGTTGTATTGGTTTTAAAAGTTATATAGAAATACATTTGTCTAAGAATATTTGTAAAACAGTTTTGCAACATAAGGTGTATTTATAATGATATTTTTAGTAAGTTTTAGTGTAATTTTTTATGGTATAAAATCAATTATAATTAACAGTTGTAGCGACTTAACGTTTTAAAACTTGAAAATTATTTTATTAAGCGTAAGCTCTCAGGTTTAAGGAGCTGAAAATGCAATTTAAGTGATCTGTATGAAAAGTACCATTTTGTTAAAGTAAAAATTGTAATTTTTGTGGCCTCTATTTGTTGAATGTTATTCAACAGTGGTGTATGTATACACCAAGATGTGAAAAATACGAACCTCTCTTTGAACAACTGCAAGTTGGAATATTTAAAGCATGTGGAATGGCTTGTTATAAGACATATAGTTACACTTACATCTTAAAGACAAAATATAAGCAACGAAAAATAAAATTGTGAGCGAAGTTTAAAAACAAAAACTAACTTATTGTAAGTAAACACAGTGCAAGTTTCACGCTACGTGGAGCGCATATTAATGTGTTATAGCTTTAAATTTCTAAGCTAGCCTCAAATCCATGCACTACTATAAAATATTTCTTAAGCTTTTGATGGGTTATTGAAGAGATAATATTCCACTGTTCATAGCGAATTCTGCTAACTTCATTCAGTGTGGCTACTACCAACAGATGGGTAGCATAGCACAAATAGTCTAAAGATATAGATTTTATTTTTCTGTTTGCTAACTCCTCACAAATATGACTAATCACTATCAAATTTGACATGGTGACACTAACGGTCCGCAGAAGTAAGACAAAGGGACACAAGTATTGAATGGTTTCTTACATAAACTAAATATTTGGCTTCAATTTAGTTACTGCCTTCGTGTCACTCTCAATTTGACAATTCACAAAATTACCCACTGATGCGTAGCATCAAAACTATCACTATGTTGTTAGGCCAACAATACTGTTTATATTAAATGTTAATTTATAGTTTTTTTATTTTCTGTATTTTTAATAACTTTAACGATATAAAAGCAATATAAGTTAGTGTTAAAAAGTTTTCAGTAAGTTAGATAACTACACTACTGTTTCAGACAAATGTATTAAATTAGTTAAGGATACTAAAGAAAAAGATGTTTCCCAATATTTATCAACATTATTAATGATTTAGTGAACGAACAATTCCTGCACGTCCAGAATGGACTGTTCATGGCATAATGGTTAATTGTTACAAAATGTTCTTGGCCACGAATTCACTTACATTTCAATTGTTTGTGTTTTAGTTAAGATGATATGGTAAATTACCTAAATGAATTCCTAAATTGTCTTGAATCATCAGGACACGTTCTGGAGTTAAAGGTTGGTTCACCAATAATGTTGTTGAGAGGTCTTGATTTTCCAAGGTTATGTAATGGTCAAAGTTTAGTTAAGACTACTGCCACGTGTTGTTAGCAACAGATCATGTCAAAAGTGAAGGTATTTTTGTTGAAATAATTCCTTCGCTGTCGTACGATTACCCTTTTGAATCTATATGGCTTCAATTGAAGGTGATAATTTATTTTGCAATGCCAACGAGGCACAAGGTCATAGTTTAAAGACTCTTGGATTGTTCCTAAAGCAGCCTAGCTTTTCAGTTTTATGTAGAATGTTCAGTGGTTGGATCTCATCAAAACCTGTTTATGTTGTCGAAAGAAAGACCAACCAATGTGCTGTATTAAGAAACTTTCATTTACTTTGTGTGATTTTTGTTTTGAAAATCAAAGGTTTAGATAATAATTAAATGTTGTGAAAATTTCATTTTTTTTTAAATAAATGTTCTTAAGCCAAATTTCATTGTGTTTTTAAATATCTATTTAAAGTAATTTGAATCCACGTGGTAAGTCAATTTTCCATTTCGGAATTTAAAAAAAAACAACTAGTGTAACTTACGAAGTTCGAGTTACTACGAATTCTTCAAAATTCGTATCCAACGAACTCCGTATGAAGGACTTTCGACTTCTTTGGTCATGGAACAGTTCATATGATACGATTGGATTATCCAGAAGATAAAGTCGCTTTTCTTCTGAAATATGACAATGATTCTCCATTAGGGGAACTCACTTTGAAATTCTACATTTATCTCACTTTACCGCAATATTAGAAGTTATATTTTGAGAAAAAAAAATGTTGACAATAATAAATGTACAAAATTAATGCACACTATTAAAAAAGAAGTGACATACCTCCATTAAGAGTTCTCAGTGGTATGTCTGAGGACTTAGGACAGAAAGTGTTCGTACCCTTGCGTCGTGAGTAGTTTTTCGTCGTTCACTTGAAAAAGTATCACGATTAAGATGATGAAAGTATACTGTGTTATAGATATTATACTAACATACATCTACATAAATATTTATGTAAATTGAACGACAAATAAACATAGGAGGAGCAGAAAGTGTTCGTGCGTCGACTTTAATGGTCAGTTATGTAGTCTTTTAGGTGAATTACTTGGCGCAATCTCTCTTCATAGCCCTCCATAATCGTTTGACAGTACTCGAGTGGTATTTACTTCCATACTTCTTTACAGAAAAAGACCTACAACTCTTGCAAGTTTTTCGGATGACGCTGATGGTCGCTGGTCTTCAGTTCATGCCGAACGTTTTCAATTGGGTTGAGATCGTGTGATTGCGATGGCCACTCCAGAACGCTTATATGGTTCCTCTGCAACCAGGATTGCATATATTTCGATGTGTGCTTAGGGTTATTGTCGTGCTGAAAGATCCAATGATGCCCAATCCGCAAGTTCCAAGCATCATTCTTGATATAAGTGCCTAATATATCAACTCTTCTTTTTTCATGGTTCTGTTGACGCGGTGTAGGCTGCTACACAAGAAGAGCTGAAGGAACCCCCTAGCATGATCGAGCTACCTTCGTGTTTAACTGTAGGGACGGTGTTCTTTGGAAGATTTTGTTACCCCTTCTTACGGAAAATATAGCGAACATCATTGTGGCTGAAAAGCTCGATTTTATTCTCGTCTGACCAAAGAATACTTTTCCAACAGGTAAAGGGTTTATCTACATGCTTTCTTGCATACCTCAATCGTGCTTCTAAATGAACAGGCTTTACATATGGAGTTCTACAAGGACGGCATGCTTTGAACCCAGAAGAGTGTAACATGTTTGTAACTGTGGAGGTGCTTACTTCAACCCAGTTTCCCTTACCAGTTTCTGTATGTCATTACGTGTTAAACAAGGGTTCCTACTTACTTCTGAGAATCTTCCTCTTGGTTTTCTCCGGAATTTTGGTGTGGCGTCCGAAACGAGGGAGGTTAGCAGTTGATTCTGTAAGATTAAACTTGGCAATTATGCTTTGAACAGTATATTTCAGCACATTACGGTGTGTAGCAATACCAGATAGAGTCTTGTATTGTATTGTAAAAACAATAATTCGGTTGTAATTGTTGTTGTTGTTTGGAATTTAGCACAAAGCTACACAATGGGCTATCTGTGCTCTGCCCACCACGGGTATCGAAACCCGGTTTTAAGCGTTGTAAGTCCGCAGACATACCGCTGAGCCACTGGGGGGCAATAATTCGGTTCTTTAAATCACTGGACAGTTGTTTCCTGTTCATGTTGACTAAGCGTATGACGACGGAGTTGGTGCTAAATTGACAGAAGTACATTTTTTGCTGGCTAAATTCCAATAATTATGAACCCAGTGTCTAGTTCTGGAATGGTATGATGTTATTTATTCACCAAACTAAACAAAATTTTTACGGGGATATCAGTTTTTCATACGTTCTGAACTGTACGAACACTTTCTGCTTCTCCTGTTTTTGGCTATTTGTTTATAAACAGTTTATTTGCCGTTTAAATAAAATTGTGTGTTAGTATAATATTTTGTAATATATTATACTTCTTTTGGCCTACTCGTGATACTTTTTAAATTATGAGCAAAAAACCACTCTGGACGCAGGGGTACGAACACTTTCTGTTGTAACTGTGCATGCTAGAAATGTGTTTCCATACCTGTAGTAGGTAGACCACAGATAGCCCATTGTGTAGCTTTTTGCTCAACTGCAAAGAAACCTATATTAAGGAAGTGATTTAGGGGAAATGTTATAAAATAAGATCCTTTTTAATTATAGCCAGGTTTTATGTTAACCTTTTTGAACAATATTATGCTGTAATTAAATTATTTCTTAAAGAAATATGGAACACATTCACTGAAAAACGTTTTTACAAGAAACCCAATTGTATTGAAAAGTAAAGGAACTTTCTGTTACGAGATTAAAAATAATGCAAAGCTGCGGGAAGAATATAGTTGGAGTATCCCTCCCCACAAATAAAAGATTATTTAAAGGTTATCCAAAGATATGAGGCCCGACATGGCCAAGCGTGTTAAGGTCTGCGACTCGTAATCTAAGGGTTGCGGGTTCGCATCCCCGGCGTGCCAAACATGCTCACCCTTTCAGCCGTGAGGACGTTATAATGTAACGATCAATCCCACTATTCGTAGGTAAAAAGTGGCCCAAGAGTTGGCGGTAGGTGGTGATGACTAGCTGCCTTCCCCCTAGTCTTACACTACTAAATTAGATAGCACAGATAGTCCTCGAGTAGCTTTGTGCGAAATTCAAAGAACAAACAAACCAAAGACATGAAAAGTTGCTTACCTTGCATGTATTTACTGGCGACTTATGAAGACATTTTGTTTTATGTATTCATCTATACATTGTTTCTGTACTTTTTATCATGCATCACACTTAATTTTTGCATTTTTTAATTACTTTTACTACATACACAAGTTGTGTTCAGAGATCCTTCTTATGTAATTAGTTGTCTTGTTTCACAACATTTGATACTGACTAGAAGGCTTCTTGAGCGGTTATTTGAAGGAATAAAAGTAACTAAATTTAAATATCAAGCCCGATCTATCATACGATTTATAACTTGACACTGAGTTACATTAAAGTGAATAATTCTATTCTTCATCAGTAACACAAAATAAGGGAAAACAAACTAATTTCTTATAGTGGTGAAGTATGTATTATGTACACGTGGGTTAAGGACACCTAAAAACAGCTACAGTCTTCAGCTTTACACTACTAGAAACCGGGTTTTGATACCTGTTGTGGGTAGAGCACAAATAGCCTATTGTGTAGCTTCGTGCTTAACTACAGACATAAATCAAAATACTATAGGATAAATCTAAAATGCTGTATTTACACGTCTTTTGTCATGGATTGCAAATGGACAAATTAAAAGAAACCTGATTAAAACAAAACAATTTCACTTTACGTTATTTCTTTTTACACATTTTACGTCTTAGCATGTATACACTGTTAACTGGCCAGCTGGTTAAGGCGCTTGACTTGTAATTTAAGGGTCGCGGGTACGAATCCCCATCGCACCAAACATGCTCACCCTTTCAACCGCGGGACGTTATAATGTTACGATCAATTCAATTATTCATTGGTAAAATAGTAACTCAAGAGTTCGCGGTGGGTGGTGATACCTTCCCTCTAGTTTTACACTGCTAAATTAGGGACGACTAGAGCGGATTATCCTCGAGTAGCTTTGTGCGAAATTCAAAAACAAACTAAATTTGTGGATGAATCATAGAGAAAATAACAATTAAATACGAGAAAGGAAACCATCAGAAAATATTAGCTTGTAAACATCTATTAATGCACATAAAATGCTTAATTAAGTATATATATACCCCCATACATATTCACATACTATCAGGGTACTTTTACTGGGTCAGTAGTAAGTCTTAAGATTTACACTGCTAAAATCATGGGTTCGATTCCCTTCAAGAGATAGCCCAATCTGGCTTTGCTATAAGATAAAACGCGCGCACACATACATAGTAAGTTAAAATATACAGTTGTTGTTGAGCTAAGGATTCTTCTACAGTAGGTGTCTGTGACATGTTGACGGTAAACTGAAAGAAAAAAAAAACAAACTCACTCAGTTCAATTCTTTCCAAAGTAATACATAGATCGGAACTAGTTAAATGTATGCATAACAAATGCTTTACACTATAGATCATAAACACAATTTTGTTCTCTTCTTCTTGTCAAAAGGCCACTTCAGCCTATTCAGTTGCTTTGGGATTTCAGTTGACAAGCCGAATATTTTTCTCTTATTATCGCTAAAGTAGCTGACCATAGTTCACTTATATTTCTTTGGGTTTACATGATCGTATCCTATACGTTTAAAATCATCCATTCCTTTTACACATTTAGGTCTACTTCCAATAAACGTCTGTTATTCGCTTGTAAGCCAACTTCTAAATAATCGCCTACATTTTGTAAAAAATCACACATGCAAGTTTAATTACTTTAGAACTGTGACGAAATAAACTTTTTTTTTTTTTTTTAAAAAAAAACACGTTATTTTCCGTCTAACATATATCAACCGTTAGGCCTTCCTTCTCTGTCTGAAAATCTCTTTTCGCGACTTTGTTCCCGTCTGCTCATCTCATATTATTCATACACTTGTTAACAAATCTTCTGCTTGCTATATAGCCTCGAAATCAATGTTTCACGAGTCGTTCTATAATCTCTACATCAATGAGTTATAAACACAACGTAGACCCTTACGGACTTACGTAAGTAAATTTGTCGTATTTACTTTAAAATGTTTGTTCCTGGTGCTCTTGTTATGAATAAATCTAACCAATCATAAAATATGCAAACTAAAAATAATATGTACATTAAAATATTTTTTTTTATTTCATGACACATACATAGAATGAAAAACATGGGTAGATACTCATGACTCCTAACTGGAAAGAGTTCTCCAACAACCTTGTGTTTGTTTGTTTGTGAGTAAGCACAAAGTTACGCAATGAGCCGTCTGTACTCTGCCAACCACAGATATTAAAACCCAGTTGCTAGAATTGGAAATCCACAGCATACTGCTGTGCCAATAGAAATAAAGTTCATAAAAAAGATGCAAGTCAGAATATTTCTCAGTTTTCTTGATTCATATCTCAACTCAAAACAACCAGAATTCGCAATGAATAAAACAATTCAATTTGCAAACCAAATGTCTTAACTATGGCAGTCCTTAGTTTCTACTGGCTTCAAAATCTTTAAGACGACCCTTGTATACATGTACAAGATGCATACACACACACACACGTATTATAAATGCAAGTAGACTTGATGGTAAGCATTGAACTATATGTCAAACTGTAGGTGGGCCTGGCATGGCCGAGCGCGTTAAGGCGTGCACTCGTAATCCGAGGGTCGCGGGTTCGCGCCCGAGTCGCGCTAAACATGCTCGCCCTCCCAGCCGTGGGGGTGTATAATTTGACGGTCAATCCCACTATTCGTTGGTAAAAGAGTAGCCCAAGAGTTGGCGGTGGGTGGTGATGACTAGCTGCCTTCCCTCTAGTCTTACACTGCTAAATTAGGGACGGCTAGCACAGATAGCCCTCGAGTAGCTTTGTGCGGAATTCCAAAAAACAAAAACAAACAAACTGTAGGATTAATGCCAATTTCCGAGTTTCTTTTGATACATGTATAAATTAGTTGTTATAATTCATTTACGATCCCCATGATCATTGTATATACATTACTTTCATTTTAAGTTTAATATTATCATTATTATTTTAATAATTTATATAGCGCGAGAATTAGTTATTTTCAGAAGGGACAGTTTTACCAATAATTGTCGTCTAAGTTTTCTCTTGCTAGTAGGTTTACAAATTTTGTGTTATTCGACATACTAGAAACTATTGTTTGTTATCATTTGGACACTTTGAACACAAAAGCAAAATATTTTAGATGCAAAATTTAATTTATAAAAGCCATTACCCTAGCGAATTTTTAAGAAAATAAATATAGAGTTTGTTAATCCGTTTTTTGGTACAGAAAGTCATATTGGACTTTCGATCTGCCATGCCTACTCAGGAAATTTTAGCGTTGTATGTCCATAGGCGAAATTTTCATTGTCCTTTACATACGTTTCGCGTAAACTTGGAGGCCTGGCATGGCCTAGCGCGTTAAGACGTGCGCTTCGTAATCTGAGAGTCGCGCTAAACATGTTCGCCCTCCCAGCCGGGGAGTGTATAATGTGACGGTCAATCCCACTATTCGTTGGTAAAAGAGTAGCCCAAGAATTGGCGGTGGGTAGTGATGACTAGCTGCCTTCCTTCTAGTCTTACACTGCTAAATTAGGGACGGCTAGCACAGATAGCCCTCGAGTAGCTTTGTGCGAAATTCCCAAACAAACAAAAGCGTAAACTTGATTTTTAATTATACAAAGCCTACTTTCATCTGTTCTTCAAGCAAACAATGAAGTTAAATATTAACATTAGTTTTGACATAATAAGACAGAAACGGGATTCATATGAAAGTGTGACATGTCACCAGTGTCTTAACAATACATGTTAACATGCTGTCTTGCCCAACTAACGTGGTAATAACAGCGAATTCTGGCTAATATCGGTTTGCAAATAGTCCTTGCAAATTAACATTATTTGTTCGTTTCCCATTACTGTTTTTCGGATACCCTGGAATAAATGTATTCGTGCTGTTTCTGTCTTAACGTGCTACAAGACTTATTTTGATCTTGACATGCTAACCTGATCAAAACACAGTCATCGCTGGCAGTAGTTTTTCAGCGTCTACCAGTAGACTTTTCTGTAACAAAGTCTCCTGTAGTCTGATAACGTTTCAGGATTCTGGATACAATACGCCGGCAGCACCTTAATGACTACTCTGGCAACGTCAGTCTGCTTCTTCCAGTTTCTGGACAGTCGAATAATTTGGCACCCTATAACCTGTGCCACGTAACGAGCCATGGCTCTTACACCAAGTACAAAGAAACTGTCTGAACAAACTGTTGCTTTATTTCGAAAAAAATATAAATAACCAAATGCGTCTTTTTATACCGAACAGATGAGCGTGTTTTAACGAATAAATGTTCAGAACAACATATACTGACCAGAATAACAACTCATATAGGTTTATCCAATCACACGTTATCTTCTCTGTTACTACTCGGGTATTTATTCAATAAATAATCCACGCATGTAGATAATAGCATCAACTATACTAGCCGAACAGTATCTATCTTTAGTACATGAGATGACGAGAACAAACTTTGTTCTAGCCTAACAGTATCTAGCTTTAGTGCACGAGATGACGAGAACAAACTTTGTTCTAGCCTAACAGTATCTGGTTTTATTGCATGAGATGAGGAGAACAAACTTTGTTATAGCCTAACAATTTCTTGCTTTAGTACACGATATGAGGAGAACAAACTTTGTTCTAGCCTAACAGTATAACTTTAGTGCATGAGATGAGGAGAACAACTTTGTATAGCCTAACAATTTCTTGCTTTAGTACACGAGATGAGGAGAACAAACTTTGTTCTAGCCTAACAGTATCTAACTTTAGTGCACGAGATGAGGAGAACAAACTTTGTTCCAGCCTAACAGTATCTAGCTTTAGTGCACGAGATGACGAGAACAAACTTTGTTCTAGCCTAACAGTATCTAGCTTTAGTGTACGAGATGAGGAGAACAATCTTTGTTCTAGCATAACAGTATCTAGCTTGAGTGCACGAGATGACGAGAACAAACTTTGTTCTAGCCTAAGAGTATCTAGCTTGAGTGAACGAGATGACGAGAACAAACTTTGTTCTAGCCTAAGAGTATCTAGCTTTAGTGTACGAGATGACGAGAACAAACTTTATTCTAGCCTAACAGTATCTGGCTTTAGTGTACGAGATGACGAGAACAAACTTTGTTCTAGCCTAACAGTATCTGGCTTTAGTGTACGAGATGACGAGAACAAACTTTGTTCTAGCCTAAGAGTATCTAGCTTTAGTGTACGAGATGACGAGAACAAACTTTATTCTAGCCTAACAGTATCTGGCTTTAGTGTACGAGATGACGAGAACAAACTTTATTCTAGCCTAACAGTATCTAGCTTTAGTGTACGAGATGACGAGAACAAACTTTGTTCTAGCCTAACAGTATCTAGCTTTAGTGTACGAGATGACGAGAACAAACTTTGTTCTAGCCTAACAGTATCTGGCTTTATTGCATTGAACCTCAAGGTTCAACTGCGCTAGTCGTCCCTAATTTAGCAGTGTAAGACTAGATGGTTGAAAGGGCGACCATGTTTGGCGTGACGGGGATTCGAACCGGCGAACCTCGATTTTATAAGTATGATGCGATATATAGGCTCTAATATCGATGTTATGTAAACCGGATGTTTCATGTAAGCTGGCCTTGAAAACTAGCCAATCATAAACTAGAGTTGTTGGTGTCACAATTAGTTTTGTATCAAAGAGGTGTGTGAAGCTGATAATAGTTAAGAATTGTTAACTACCTAATCTCTACAAAGATAAACTCAAAATAAACAACAGAAATAAAATTAAATAACAGCAAAAGGTGGTGGGAAATAAAGAAAACAATAATGTAGCTCAGTATACAAACCATTATATATATAAGATAGAATAACACTAGTGATGTGGAGTAAGTTTAGTCATGAATTTAATTTTGGAAATATTTCCAGAGACTTACGAAAGTTATCAACCCCGGTACCGAGATTGTTAGCATTTGATGTCACAGTACTTAACAGTGCTATCCAATAATTTCCTTTAACCTCCATGTTTCTGTTAGATGTAAAATTTGTCTCTATACATATAAGTTTAATGTCTTCAAGAGGGTGTCCAATCATTTTAAAATGTTTTGTGACAGGAAGTTCTTGTTTTTATTAATGATTTATAGTTATTAAAACGTTCACATAGAGTTGTCGTTGTTTGACCTACATCCTGAAAATTGTATATCCAACATGGATTAAGTAAATAATTTTTTTTTCTAGAGTAGTTTATGGAATTAGCGATTTTGACTGCTTTTGATTGTCTTTATCCGAACATTTATCCTTCTCTTGCATGGACTCGGGAGAAGTTTATACGAATAAGGAGTGAAAACTGTCTTCTTAAACAGACATACTTATTAAATGAAGATTTAATACTGTTACACTATTTTATTTAATTTTAAACAGCTGCTCTGCACACGCTGAAGGTGGCGCTGTAGCTAAAGTAAGCTATTTCATTTAAAATTTCGAAGTTGGGCACGCACACGCACGTCCGATAATTTTGAGCAATAAAATAATTGAAAGCAAACTACAAACAATCCAAAACACACTCCTCACAACCGCATACAGAGTTCGAAGAACTATATCATCTCAGTTCATTCACAAATACTCGAACATACCAGATGTTGAAACACAAGCAATTAATACAGCATTACATCCACCACTATACTGGTACAGATATGTAGATGACACGGTTGCGGGATTCAAATCTACAGAACACATACTTAATTTTTTCACTCACATTAACTCTATACATCCCAACATTAACTTCACATGTGAACAGGAAGAAAGCAATCAAATATCTTTTCTTAACCTCAAAATTATAAGAACCGATACACAATTAAAAACAGAAATCCACCGAAAAATCACCCATACTGGACTATACATTCCTTGGGACTCAGCACATGAAACAAAACAAAAACTCATCACACTAAGAAACCAAATAAACACAGCCATAAAACTATGCTCACCAGATAAAATTAACGATGAATTAGACAAAATGAAACAATACTTCATCAACATCAATAAATTTCCTCCACAAACCGTAGAAAACATTATACGCACACACCTAGACAGAAAGCAAAATCAACCAACAAAAGTAAATATATCTCACGAATCAAAAAATCACGAAACCATATACTGCTGTATACCATATATTCCTGACATCAGCAAACAAATAACCAACATTTGGCACAAACTAGTAACAAAATATGACATTCCAGTTAATACTAAATTTATTCAAAAACCAGGCACAAAACTGAGGTCTATACTATCTAAGAACTACACAGACAAACACAACACCAACATTATTTATAAAATACAATGTGATAACTGCCAGGACTTCAATATTGGAGAAACAAGTAGAAAAATGGAAACCAGATTCAAAGAACATAAAAAGTCACCTTCACACGTTTTCGAACACTGCAAGTCAAATGAACACAACATAACCACAGAAAACACTAAAATACTAAATAAATAAAGAAACAAACATAAACAAACGCAAAATTAAAGAAGCCTTACTTATACAACAACTTAAACCCAAAATAAACCAGTATAAAGGAACGCCATTATACCTATATTAATATTATAGATAAAATTATATATTCAAACATCTAACCCCGCCCTCTACATTACGACACTCAGTTACACAACCCCTTCCAAACATGTGGTCAGCTTCCGGTCAGTTACCTCTTTCTTTGTGAACCTTACGATGACCGAAGAAGTTCGAAACGTTAGTTCGCTCTTCTAATTTGAAATATTTTCTCAACCCAAACGAGTCGTTTTTGCATATAAAATTCTCAACAAGTGGGTTTCTCGACATCACTGAATAATGTACTTTAATAAGAATTGGATGAAAACGAATTACTATGCGAACTAGACAGGAACCTCGCACATGATGAAGCTAGTCCTAAATATCTCTCCCCAGTTAACTTGTATTTAAATATAAAAATAAATGTATTAAATAATAATAAAAATATACGCATGTGTGTGTGAAACAATAACAAAAATGCCACCAACAAACTTGACATTATGTTGATATAATAAAATAATCATTATATATGATCAATACCTGGACATTGACCAGAACGGGATCAAAATAATATTCAGTTCTACAATTATAAATACCAATCTGTCAAGAACATAAGTACGGGGAGGAGGAAGAGGTCATAGAGAACCTGACCCTCCAGGGTATGAACTTTTATTACCCAAACACTGACAGATTCCTCGCACACATCACCACGTACCCAGAGACAACCAGAATTAATGGGACAAGTAAATAACCGTTTTGTTAATTTTACTGTTTGACGAATAGCAGCGCCACTGTTACTCATTCCAAGTAATTAACACCGCAATTTCATCAGCGTATGAATATTTTTTTTTTTATAATAAACAAAACTAAACAAATACTGCATACGTCAAAGGGATCTCCAGAATATTGGCTATAATGTGAAATAAAAATGTTATATTTATTTGCAACATACCGCACTATATTTAAATGGTATTAATAAACGTTTTTGACATAGATGTGGTTTACCTATTTTGAACACTTTTCTTTATTTTCCCACGTTTTTCATACTGTCAATCATGGTATTAGGACAAATTGTACTATCACCAGTTGTCAAGGAACTAGGAATTGCCACTACAGTAATGATAACAGCATCGGGAGACAACGTTATAAATGGTTGTAGTACCAGGAAAGAAATTATTTGTATTGTACGCCATTTAGACTACATGCTTGAAAAAAATCAACTGTGAGTATCTAACCCTTGATAAAACTAAGTCTAAACGATGGTTACATTAAAATATTTATATATCTGGGATTTGTGGTCGTAGTTATTTTCATAATGATTTGGAATTTTTAGGGTGCATTTAAATATTTGAATTTAAGTAATCATTCTTACAATATCTGACGATTATCAGTCTAAGAATTAAAAACGATTTTTGTCTCACGATGACTAGTCATTGAAAGTCGCTGGTGATTCTATATGTCAGGTACCCAACATTCGACTCATGAGCTAGCTTAGTCACGTGATTCCAGAACTCCGTTGGTTCAATGATCTGTTTAACTTTCCCATTAGAACAGCCTTGGAATATCAATAACGATACCCGTGGTGGGCAGAGCACAGATAGCCCATTGTGTAGCTTTGTGCTTAATTCAAAACAACAACCTTTCTGGTATTCTGTTCTGTCGGTCCCAAAAGTTTCTACATTAAAGGTCTTTCCCTTCATTTTTTGTAGACCTACATTCTGGATGTTGCTTTTCAAAGTCTGAAGGATCTTAAAGTCTTGCCTGGTTTTCCTCTCTTAGCTCTAGTGGGTGGTGACAGTCGTCTTCTTTTTATCTGATTCCTACAAATTTATAGTGCCTAGTATATTATTAGTTACTAAGTTGTAGATGGCTACTTTCATACACATGACCTCAAGATTTCCCAAGTAGTAGGGAATATCCATTTTTATTCTTGTTTTGGAAGACTTTTTCACTGTCTCATGAATCAAAACACACAAATTTACTTTGCCCATCATCTGGCGAGATACCAGACTGGTTCTCACAGTTGCACTGGAATTTTGTAGAACTTTCACTTTGACTTCAAACGTAGCCTTCACCTTTTGAAATGTTGTGGTTCACTGCCATCGCTCGATGTTTTCCACATTCTCCAAGAACCATTGGCACTGTTTATGGTGACATGAACAATAATTCTGATAAAGCAGAAAAATTCCTTACTGAACATTCACATTTGTGGTTATATTTTGGTGCATATTTGTACACTGGATCTGTACTATCTCTTTACTGCAAGTCAAATAAACTACAACTTTTTAAGCCAAAACAAAACACATTAAAATTAAGAAAATAAACAAAACATGCTACATTTAAGAAAGATCCTAGAGTACAGATGGTTTGTATGCTAGGATCTTTAAGAAGTGAAGCATATTTTTTTAAATTTAATGTTTTGTTTTGATGGTTAAAAAATAATGGTTATAATATAATTAATCGGATGTTTGAATTTACTGTTTCTAATGCAGTCCTTCCTGACGATTTTGTTTACTTGTTTTTCATTTAAATGTATTTAATTTTGCTAAAAAATATATAGTATGTATGAAACTTTGTAGAATGGATGACATTGAGACACAGGTCCTCTACACTTGTAGTCTCCACAACAGGCAGTTGCCATCCATTCTACAAAGTTATGAAGAATTTTCTGCCTAAACAATCTATCAAAAGAATATATATCACGTACGTATACATGTTGCTATACAAAGAGTTCTGTCTGTCACAGGTTGAAAAGAAACAAGCACTTAAAAGAAAATATAAGCATGCTAACACATGTGAGCACAGTGTATACACTTCTATAATACATGTATGACACTAAGATATTAATAAAATATATACTTACAGACAAATCTCGACAATTTCAAATGATAGTTGATTATTAACTTTATTAAACTCTTTGTTATCAAAACATTACAAGGTTTTCACAAAACAGATATTTAAATTTCCAAATAATTATAAAGATTAAGATTTGGCCACACTTACTGTTTACAACCAAGTGTCAAAATATTTTGAATGAGTTAGTTCATTGCAAAAGGTCGAAACAAAACTGTTGCAACTATCTGTATAAAACATGTTAACTGAAATAGCAAATCTCTACCTATTAGGTTTAAATTTTAAAACTGTATCCCTGTGGCTCAGATGTAAACCTGATGGAAACTTATAACAATAGAATTTAGGATTTGGATGTCATTGTAGACTCAAAAAAAGAGCTCAGGATGTGGCTTTGTGCTGAAATAAACAGTAATTTGAATATTATATTACCACACAAGTCAGCACACATTAACTTGAACACAAAAACACCTATTATCAGTTTTCATAATTTTTTTTAAAAGATTTGTAAATTTTGCAACTGAAATAACTCAAAACTTAAACTTGTAGGCATAACTTCAGAGACAGCTGGAAAACATTACATAACCATACATGGGAGTTCGAAGAAGTGATGACCAGCAGTAACTCGAGACAGCAGGAATGTATCATGGTAAGTAAATTTGATAATAAAACCCAATAATAGCTTAAGTTATGTTTAAATGAAGAACAATACCCCTTCAAGTTGGTCTTCTACTCCTTGTTCAGTTCCTCCTGTTAAAACAATACCAGTAAATAACGTACAAGTGGCACAAAGAAACAGCTTATAAATTTATAATTGTAAACAAGAAACACAAGTGAAGGAACAAGTTTAAATGAGTTACATAAAAATGTCGATAAAACATTAAGTGACTGAAGGTGTCTGTACACGTGCTAGAGACAAAACACTTCCAGCTCAAGAAAAGTGAGATTTTATTTTCTCCAGATTTTGGTTATGTGCATTTATCAAGAGACTAAAACAACCAAAAGTGTTTCAGTGAACAATTTTCTGCTGTTTTTACCAGAGTTGTTACTATGAAATATGTATAACCTTTTGATAAAGGAACATAACTGAAATGTTCACCAAACGAAAAAACGTTCTGATGGTAAGAGTTAGTGTTATTTCCTTAGTGTATAAATACCTGGAGATTCTGAGGCAGGTTTCTTGAACTGTGTAAAGTAATAGAGCTATGTAAATTTGGCAATCAAACTTGGTTATATCTGTTGTTAGGTTTTGACAGTTGCTGCATATCAAGATAACCCTAAAACTGTTAAACAAGAATTTCTTTATTTGCTATCCATTCGTATTTTTAAATTTCACCCTCTTTCATATTTAACATCAGAACTAAGGTTATTCTACATAACATGAAATTACAAACAGATACAAAAACATATTCTCCAAAGAGTGAAGAAAGAAAAGTTACTTCTAACTTTAGAATTTTTAACAATACATCAGTTAGTAGAACATTTCTATAGATCATCCTCATTAGTCCTTTACTTACAGCTTTTTTTAGAGCTTGCTCAATGTCTTGTAAGAGATCATTGGTTGATTCAAGGCCAACAGACAGACGGATCAGATTGTCTGAAATTCCTAACAGTTCCCTATGCTCTTTTGGTAGGGATGCATGAGTCATAACAGATCTGAAATAAATTATTCACAAGACTTCTGATAAAGCAGGACATTTGTTGTTTTTATTATACTGGCACCAAAGGATAATCTTATTTTATTAGAATGGATTGAGAGCACATGTATTAGAATTTTAGTATATGGTAAATGTAAATATTGTAAGTGGTAATTCTATAAATAAAAATAGATATAATGGATTAAAAAACTTTGCGAGTCAAAAAAGCACATGACTTGATTCAAACTTCCATAAAGTTAATTACAGATTTTCGTGATAAAGGCATTAAATGATTATGGAAAGAACTAATGACATAAAAAGGAAAGTTTACAGTAGAAAAGATGAAATTCACGAGTTTCTACCGAATTTCAAACAGTGCAACTCAAAGCAGTAGATAGTAAATTAAGATCCAGACTGAAGAAATTAAAACTGTTTTTGAGCAACTGTGCCAATCCCTAACACACGTGCATGCATATGAGGAATGAGGAAGCATGATACTAGATTCCTTTATTCCAAATGTTATTAATTAATTAATTCATTACTTACGGAATTTCCACAAGGCTTTCTACACATCCTAAACTTTCAGCTAGAGTAAACACTTTTAAATTCCTGATAAATTCTTCTGCTTCCTGGAGACCTCCCTTGATGTAAAACGACACCATTCCACTGAATCCAGTACACTGTCGTACAGCAAGCTCATGTTGAGGATGACTAGGGAGACCTGAAGTGACAAAATATATCTATACAAAAAACACTGTTTATATAATTAGTATTCTTTTCTTTGTAGAAGTAAAGACAGAAACAAAACCACAATTTATTGTGGTACATAAGTACCTGAAAACTCTGGTCAGTGTTTTACCAGTAGGCAGAATATATCGGACAGTGAAGATGCATCGTCTCGAAGTACTCTTGACACGATCATTCCTCCACCCACAAACTTTGAAGGGATCAACCATCCCTTCAGGGAATTTGATCAGCCAGTGAGTAGCACTCAGCACTCACAACCAATAAAAAGTCAGCTTAACGAAGATGAATTTCAGGTCTTTAGGAACGGAGAATTTATAAAAAATGTTAAAAGGAGAAGGAAGAGAGAAAATAATAGTAAAATGACATGGCTAAATTTGTGTGGAAACAAACGACTGACAGCCGATAATGGCTTAGAAAACTCCCTAGTCAGTATTTCTAAAAACCTGAATCTTTCTCATGATGACCTGTACACCTCCGTAAGTAATTACCTTGGATCAACTAATCGTATAACTAGAGGTGAGAAGTTCAGAGTTCTTGCACGGAGAGTGACACTTGAAGGCATTGTGCAGTATCTAATTGAATGGGGAGGTACACCAACGTAATAGAAATTAAAACAAAAATAGGTGTACATGTGTAATTGTTTTCTCTTTACCTGGTCATGGTTATTAGAGGAAAATTGTGTTGTGTTTGATTTGAATGTGTAATTTTATGTTGGTGTTTTTTAGCTGCTGAAAAGAATAGAGATGTTCTAACGTGACAGTCTTTGTTAAAAATTAAACAAATATAAGTAAACAGGTTGCACTTGAAGTATCTTATTTTTCTTATTATTTGTTATTTTTAAATTAACGAAATTTTATTTTAGTTTCAAAGCCTACGCAACAACAAGGGAAAGATAAATGTGTAGTTCAGTAATTTTTAAATGTCTTTTACTTTCATTTCAAATCATTTTAAGGATCAGAAGTTTAGATAATTTTACTTGGTGGTTCTGAGTAAGTTAAATGAGTGAAAAACGTAAATGTTTCATTTCATAGTTACTTCTGTAATATGTGAATGAGTTTAAGTGAAAAACATAAATGTGAAATATTTCATTTCATGGTTACTTCTGTAATATGTAATTTATAAAATTGATTTTATTTCTTTTAATTGTTATTGGTTACTTCATACGTTAAATTTACATTTAACATTTGATAGAAATAAGTATAACCATGATTTCAAAATTTATATTAATGATCAGTTGCACTCAGGTTATATATATTCACACATGAGCACATACACGTGTTATTTTGATTAAAACGTTTGAGGACTTAGAAATAGTTAAAGAACAATATGAGTAATATGAAAATCCAGTGTCTACTTATTTACAAAGTTGGTCTGTATAATTAAAAACTCAAGAATTTATTCCATTATAACATAAAGATTAAGTAATTACCGAAGGTTAAGGTTCATTTAAACACGTTATTTTATTGATATATTAGGTTATTCTAAGTAGCTACGAAGTAAAACTTATGATTTACGAATTTAATGCATGTTAACAAACACGACCGATGAGGTGGAACCAAACTGAGATTGTTTTCTGTATAGATTTACTGTGCCACCTTGTATTGAGTGTAGGTTAATAGTGCTTCATGTGTATACTAACATGTGATAAAGTGTGAAGCATGTGTGCAAACCACCAAGTGCACAACCAGCATAAATGTTTCATCAAGTGAGGAGGTTGTTTTGGCTTTAGTAATTGACCTTTTGAAGCTTGTAGATACTGGAGAGTTTGTGTTGGTTAGGCGCACATTACAGAAATATTGGTTCTTTTAAAGAAGAAACCAGTGTTTTTGTGTTAACAACATGATGTGGAACTGAGTACCACAAAGTATTAGGTTATATCCTTACTCAGTTGTAGAGAGGCACATGGCATGAGTGTGAACTTACATCAGTGTCTGAGATGAAAATGTTCAACTGTTTACTAGCAGTAAACATCTGGCCCATTGCTGAGAAATATTGAATATGCTTTTCACAACAATGTAGCACATAAAGAAAATGAGACCAAACTTTTGAACTTTGTAGCCAAGTGTAGAATGTTCTAGAAACAACATGGACAATTTGTCAACATTAAAGGGTTGGATATCAAGGTGTGACCAAGATGTAGAGTGATTATCTTCTAGACTTTGGCTGTCATATGGTTATTCCCATTTTAATACTATGCATAAGGCTCTTATCTTTCTATTGCAGAAGTCTAAAGCACACGTTTGTTAGTTTTATCAGTACAGATTCTTTATTACGGGGTTCTAGTAACTACTAGTAAAGTTACCCTCCTCCTTCGAGTATATTTTATGAATATAATTTTTATTTTTTGGTCACAGTAGCAAGCATATCCCTGTTTGGATCTCAAAATCGCATATAATGCCATGTTAAGATCAGTAACAATATACATATCTGTTTCGTGTTCGTGGACATTACTTTGAAAACGGATGACCATTATGCCTAAGGTCTCGTGTTTTGAGGACAAAAGGTGCATCAACCCAAATTTTAGAGATAAAATGCTGCAATATACTGAAAGGTGCCTTGCAAGTGTGTTGTTGGAAAAGTTTTCTTTTTGCATAAGGAGTGGAATTTGTTTTCTATTTTTTATTGTTATGTTTTATATTGCTAGTAATTTAGCTACTATGTTCAAGACAAGTAGGTTATCACGTTTACGTTTTTAAAAGTATTTGAATAGTGTGAACTTTGTGAGACAAAAACTTCACTGAATTATAAAAGTTCTTTATGCACTGTTGAGAGAGAAATTAGTATAAGTAATGAGATTACAGGTGATTATGATCATGACACACTTGATGTTTTCATCTCTTTGGTTGAAGACGTAATAGTGGTGTGCTGCATTGAAATTTGTTTTGTATTAGTGCATTAAAAACTAAATCATGTCCTGTTATCAGCCAGAAAGCTGTTTTCATTTATGAAACTAATTTGTTTTTCAGTGTAGTGTTTACTGCAGTTTCTTAAGCCTCACAAATATGTAAGGAAAGTAGGCTTAGACACATTCACCAACAAGTAATTAATAAGGCAAACAGTTGTATTGGTTTTAAAAGTTATATAGAAATACATTTGTCTAAGAATATTTGTAAAACAGTTTTGCAACATAAGGTGTATTTATAATGATATTTTTAGTAAGTTTTAGTGTAATTTTTTATGGTATAAAATCAATTATAATTAACAGTTGTAGCGACTTAACGTTTTAAAACTTGAAAATTATTTTATTAAGCGTAAGCTCTCAGGTTTAAGGAGCTGAAAATGCAATTTAAGTGATCTGTATGAAAAGTACCATTTTGTTAAAGTAAAAATTGTAATTTTTGTGGCCTCTATTTGTTGAATGTTATTCAACAGTGGTGTATGTATACACCAAGATGTGAAAAATACGAACCTCTCTTTGAACAACTGCAAGTTGGAATATTTAAAGCATGTGGAATGGCTTGTTATAAGACATATAGTTACACTTACATCTTAAAGACAAAATATAAGCAACGAAAAATAAAATTGTGAGCGAAGTTTAAAAACAAAAACTAACTTATTGTAAGTAAACACAGTGCAAGTTTCACGCTACGTGGAGCGCATATTAATGTGTTATAGCTTTAAATTTCTAAGCTAGCCTCAAATCCATGCACTACTATAAAATATTTCTTAAGCTTTTGATGGGTTATTGAAGAGATAATATTCCACTGTTCATAGCGAATTCTGCTAACTTCATTCAGTGTGGCTACTACCAACAGATGGGTAGCATAGCACAAATAGTCTAAAGATATAGATTTTATTTTTCTGTTTGCTAACTCCTCACAAATATGACTAATCACTATCAAATTTGACATGGTGACACTAACGGTCCGCAGAAGTAAGACAAAGGGACACAAGTATTGAATGGTTTCTTACATAAACTAAATATTTGGCTTCAATTTAGTTACTGCCTTCGTGTCACTCTCAATTTGACAATTCACAAAATTACCCACTGATGCGTAGCATCAAAACTATCACTATGTTGTTAGGCCAACAATACTGTTTATATTAAATGTTAATTTATAGTTTTTTTATTTTCTGTATTTTTAATAACTTTAACGATATAAAAGCAATATAAGTTAGTGTTAAAAAGTTTTCAGTAAGTTAGATAACTACACTACTGTTTCAGACAAATGTATTAAATTAGTTAAGGATACTAAAGAAAAAGATGTTTCCCAATATTTATCAACATTATTAATGATTTAGTGAACGAACAATTCCTGCACGTCCAGAATGGACTGTTCATGGCATAATGGTTAATTGTTACAAAATGTTCTTGGCCACGAATTCACTTACATTTCAATTGTTTGTGTTTTAGTTAAGATGATATGGTAAATTACCTAAATGAATTCCTAAATTGTCTTGAATCATCAGGACACGTTCTGGAGTTAAAGGTTGGTTCACCAATAATGTTGTTGAGAGGTCTTGATTTTCCAAGGTTATGTAATGGTCAAAGTTTAGTTAAGACTACTGCCACGTGTTGTTAGCAACAGATCATGTCAAAAGTGAAGGTATTTTTGTTGAAATAATTCCTTCGCTGTCGTACGATTACCCTTTTGAATCTATATGGCTTCAATTGAAGGTGATAATTTATTTTGCAATGCCAACGAGGCACAAGGTCATAGTTTAAAGACTCTTGGATTGTTCCTAAGCAGCCTAGCTTTTCAGTTTTATGTAGAATGTTCAGTGGTTGGATCTCATCAAAACCTGTTTATGTTGTCGAAAGAAAGACCAACCAATGTGCTGTATTAAGAAACTTTCATTTACTTTGTGTGATTTTTGTTTTGAAAATCGGAGACTGCATTTTGTCTCAACCAGGATATACCCTTTGAGAGAATGTAAAAGTGGAAGAGGTGAATAAGCCCCATCTGCTATAGTGATGGTGGAACATACGCACAACCAGTCAAGTGTATGCACTAAAATAAACAGTATGGTGAGGACTTGATCTGGATGTGTGGTGTAAACCTACCTCCCAACCAAGCACCTACACTAAAGAAAACAGTGTGGTGAGGATTTGATCTGGATGTGTGATGTATACTTACCTCAACTCTAATAGACAAACTCTGACTACAGGAAGGGTGCCAAAGTTATTTAAGGAATGACCAATGATGCATAAACAGTGGCATTACATCCTTACTTTTAATTATATTGTGCTAAGACCAACCAAAGATATCTTTTTCAAGGTCCACTCCTCTACAACAAGGAACTAGTAGCAACAAAAGTCTCTTACGTTCTACTTGAAGAAATGGGGAAAATTTGTATTGAAGAGACATGGAGAAAAACCTTGCCCAAAAATCAGAAAGAGTAGAAAACCAATAATACATGGTCAAACAATCATGTACAAAAAGGTGACCTACAGTAGGATGGCCCAATGCTAATTAACCAGACACAACTGATAAAGAAAGAGAGATAGAGAGTAACAAGAATATGAAGAGAGAAAGAACAAACAACTGAAGAGCCAAGCAATGCAGGAAATTAATTGAACAAATGGAGGGACAACATGCACTGGAGAAAGTGAAATATAATAGAAAAAAAACCATCACATGAAAATGAAGGGACAACACCCACGGGAGAGAAAAAGTGAAATATAACAGGAGAAAACCATCACATGAAAATGAAGGGACAACACCCACGGGAGAAAGTAAAATACGAGGGCTGTTCAAAAAATATGCTGAC
The DNA here is from genome assembly GCA_011833715.1 of Carcinoscorpius rotundicauda. Classification (NCBI taxonomy): domain Eukaryota; kingdom Metazoa; phylum Arthropoda; class Merostomata; order Xiphosura; family Limulidae; genus Carcinoscorpius; species Carcinoscorpius rotundicauda. Next base: position 154,891,167 of record CM022393.1, on the reverse strand, counting down.
TAACATCATAAAACAAAATGTACTTTATTTAGAAGTTACATATCTGGGACCCCTTCAAAGTACTCTCCTCCCCAATGCACACACTTATCCCAACAGTGTTTCCCCTTGTTGAAACAGTCCTCCAGCTCCTTCGTTGCATTTGCCTTAATCTCAGGATTTGTCTCAAATCTTCTTCCTTTCAAGGGTCTTTTGAGTTTGGGGAACAAGAAAAAATTGCAAGAATTAAGGTCAGGTGAGTAGGAGGGGTGTGAAAGAAGTGTTCGAGTGTTTGGCCAAAAACTCACAAGTTCTGTGGCACAAATTTTGCAGCAATGCGGTGCACCTTCAATTTTTCAGTCAAAATCTTGTAAAAAGATCAAACTGATATCCTACACTCTTCAGCAAGCTCCCTGACAGTCAGACATTGATTTACCCACACCAGGGTGTTGATTTTGTCGGCGTGTGGGTCGTCAGTTAACGTGGAAGGACGTCCAGGACGCTCATCATCTTCAATGGACTGTCGACCATCCTTAAAATGTTCTTGCCACTTGAAACATGCCGTACGCTTTATAGCAACATCACCGTACGCCGTGTTAAGCATAGCAATAGTTTCAGTCACAGATTTTCCAAGTTTAACACAAAATTTCACAGCAAGTCATTGTGGCTTCAGGTCATTCATTCTGAAATCTGTCAAGAGAAAAAATCGTACTACACTTAAAACTGCATAGCTAATACACAAATGAAGATATCTGCAATCGGGAAATGGCATCGTAATCAGCTGATATGTGTGAACCTAATGACACCAAGCGGATTCCCCTGGAGCCAACTGGAGCCACACAATTCAAACAGTCTCCCTTAAGAGGAGAAAGGGAATTTTCACTGAGGTGTTGGCACAGTTGAGCTGCCAAAAACCTTAAGAGAGGAGAAAGGGAATGTTCACTGAGATGTTGGCACAGTCGAGCTGCCAGAAACATTAAGAGAGGAGAAAGTGAATGTTCACTGAGATGTTGGCACAGTCGAGCTGCCAGAAACCTTAAGAGAGGAGAAAGGGAATGTTCACTGAGATGTTGGCACAGTCGAGCTGCCAGAAACCTTAAGAGAGGAGAAAGGAGTTGCAAAACCAGGAAAACAAATATTAAGATACCAGCAGTTCAGCAATTATTACTAAAAGAGGTGTGTGAATATGGTTCAAAAGAATACATGGTAGAAGATAAAATTCAAAATATAAAGGAACTGTTTGTACAGGACAAATACAGAAACATAACTCAAAGGATAACAGATTCCATCACAGAAGTGAAATTGTGAAGGGTCAGCCCAACAGAGTAGAGACACTGGTAGCTTAGTTGCTTTGTGTCATAAAATGTCAAACCAACCAACCAGACAGAAGAATGGGATGACTGGAATGTTGAATGAGGTGTCTGAAATGTGAAGAAATTTCATCCATAGTCTAAGTGGAAAAACAAATCACTGAGGAGAAAATATACCTTCCACACTGAACTAAGATAAGAAACAGGTAAAAATATGATAGATCAATAAATTAGATTGTAGAAACTCAAATGTCATATGAAAAAGGGAAAACAGAGGCATGTGGGTTTCAAGGAGGGTTTTCCAATATCTTAAGAACTTTCAAATTCTTTAACAATTCTTCCTCTATTTTGTGATGATTAAAAC